>JAINUV010000138.1:7500-42931 GCA_020205505.1 Panax japonicus
AGCATTACAAAAATTTCACTAGGCACAACAATATAAAGAATACAAAATGATTTCATTCAAAAGAGTGACCAAGTGTAATATTATCTCTCAATAAAAGTATAAAATAAAATATTAAATACACCATAACAAATACACTAAATAGATACTCGAAAAACTCATTCAAAACGATATCATAATAACCAAAAACATGATTCTGCGTAGTTTAATCAATAACACCAACCATCACATTCAAGTAGAAACAATTAAACAATTTACTATATTCCAAACAAAGTTTAAAATTACACATTACTCATATATTGGTCAACCCATAAACAAATCAATAAATATAAGCAATATATTTTATATAATATATAATATATAATATATAATATGTATGTATACAAATATATATGTATATTACTTATATAATATATATAGATAATAGTACTACATATGTATACTATATGTATATTACATACATCATATATTTTAATTTTAATATAATATATATATATATATATATATATATATATATATATATATATAATATTATACCTATTTCCTAAATATTCAGAACCTATAATATTAACCTTCTCCTACGCCTTTCACAAAATCTAAATCTTACTACATTCTTACTACTTCCCTCCTTTCTCCAATAATCGTACTACTATTGTCAGACCTGTGTTCTCAAATAGAAATTTAAGATAAAAAATAAAAAATAAATAAAATATACCAATAAATAGTACCTTTTGTAACCGGAGAAGTACAAACTTTTAAATTAAGCAAGCCTGCCAATTATCAATACAACCTGCAAAATATTTTGAAAACCTAGTTCGTTAAAAATAGCATTAGTACAATATCATTCAAACATATCAAACAAATATTACTAATTTCAATAATACCTTTGAAGCCGAAATTTGCTCATGGTTGCAAATACCCATATTGATCCAATTTCAAGAAGCTGAATCTCCTATATTTTGCCCATCTTCTGTTTACATAGTTGTGAATTGTTATCTTACAAAAATTCACTCAATCTTTCCAGGCCACACTTTATGCCTTACATTAATAGTAATTTCAACATTATAAAAATTTCATTAGGCACAACCATATAAAGAATACAAAATGATTTCATTCAAAAGGGTGACCAAGTGTAATATTATCTCTCAACAAAAGTATAAAATAAAATATAAAATACACCATAACAAATACACACAATAGATACACGAAAAACTCATTCAAACCAATATCACAATAACCAAAAAACATGATTCTACATAATTTAATCAATAACCACCAACCATCACATTCAAGTAGAAACAATTAGACAATTTACTATATTCCAAACAAAGTTTAGAATTACACATTACTCATATATTGGTCAACCCATAAACAAATCAATAAATATATGCAATATATTTTATATAATATATAATATGTATGTATACAAATATATATGTATATTACTTATATAATATATATAGATAATATACTACTATAAATGTAGATATACTTGTTTACTATATGTATATTACATACATCATATACTATAATATATATATACCTATTTCCTAAATATTTAGAACCTATAATATTAACCCTCTCCTACGCCTTTCACAAAATCTAAATCCTACTATATTCTTACTACTTCCCTCCTTTCTCCAATAATCCTGCTACTCTTGTCAGACCTGTGTTCTCAAATAGAAATTTAAGATAAAAAAATAAGAAAAATAAATAAAAAATACCAATAAAAAGTACCTTTTGTAACCGGAGAAGTACAAACTTTTAAATTAAGCAAGCCAGCCAAGTATCAATACAACCTGCAAAATATTTTGAAAACCTAGTTCGTTAAAAATAGCATTAGTACAATATCAGTCAAACATAACAGACAAATATTACTAATTTAAATAATACATTTGAAGCCGAAATTTGTTCATGGTTGCAAATACCCATATTGATCCAAATTCAAAAAGCTGAATCTCCTATATTTTGTCCATCTTCTGCTTACATATACTACTACATATGTAGATATACTTGTATACTATATGTATATTACATACATCATATAATATAATATAATATAATATAATATAATATAATATGTATATATATAATATGTATATATATATATATATATATTTATACCCATTTCCTAAATATTCAGAACCTATAATATTAACCTTCTCCTACGCCTTTCACAAAATCTAAATCCTACTACATTCTTACTACTTCCCTCCTTTCTCCAATAATCGTACTATTATTGTCAGACCTGTGTTCTCAAATAGAAATAGAAATTTAAGATAAAAAATAAGAAAAATAAATAAAATATACCAATAAATAGTACCTTTTGTAACCGGAGAAGTACAAACTTTTAAATTAAGCAAGCCTGCCAAGTATCAATACAACCT
Organism: Panax japonicus; assembly: GCA_020205505.1. NCBI lineage: Eukaryota > Viridiplantae > Streptophyta > Magnoliopsida > Apiales > Araliaceae > Panax > Panax japonicus. The sequence continues at coordinate 9,885 of JAINUV010000138.1, forward strand.
GCAAAATATTTTGAAAACCTAGTTCGTTAAAAATAACATTAGTACAATATCATTCAAACATATCAGACAAATATTACTAATTTCAATAATGCCTTTGAAGCCGAAATTTGTTCATGGTTGCAAATACCCATATTGATCCAATTTCAAGAAGCTGAATCTCCTATATTTTGCCCATCTTCTGCTTACATAGTTGTGAATTGATATGTTACAAAAATTCACTCAACCTTTCCAGGCCACACTTTATGCCTTACATTAATAGTAATTTCAACATTACAAAAATTTCACTAGGCACAACCATATAAAGAATACAAAATGATTTCATTCAAAAGGGTGACCAAGTGTAATATTATCTCCAACAAAAGTATAAAATAAAATATTAAATACACCATAACAAATACACTAAATAGATACACGAAAAACTCATTCAAAACAATATCACAATAACCAAAAAACATGATTCTAAGTAGTTTAATCAATAACCACAAACCATCACATTCAAGCAGAAACAATTAAACAATTTACTATATTCCAAACAAAGTTTAGAATTACACATTACTCGTATATTGGTCAACCCATAAGCTAATCAATAAATATATATGCAATATATTTTATATAATATATAAAATGTATGTATACAAATATATATGTATATTACTTATATAATATAAATAGATAATATACTACTACATATGTAGATATACTTGTATACTATATGTATATTACATACATCATATATTATAATATAATATAATATAATATAATATAATATATATATATATATATATATATATATAATATACCTATTTCCTAAATATTCAGAACCTATAATATTAACCCTCTCCTACGTCTTTCACAAAATCTAAATCCTACTACATTTTTACTACTTCCCTCCTTACTCCAATAATCCTGCTACTACTTTTGTCTGACATGTGTTCTCAAATAGAAATTTAAGAATAAAAAATAAATATACCAATAAATAGTACCTTTTGTAACCGGAGATGTACATACTTTTAAATTAAGCAAGCCTGCCAAAGATCAATACAACCTGTAATATATTTTGAAAATCTTGTTCGTTAAAAATAACATTAGTACAATATCAGTCAAACATATCAAACAAATAATATTAATTTCAATAATACCTTCGATGCTAAAATTTGGTCATGGTTGAAAATACATCCAATTTCAAGAAACTGAATCTCCTATATTTTGCTCATCTTCTGCTTAGATAGTTGAGTTGTAAACGTTACAAAATTCACTAAACCTTTCCATTCCAAGCCACACCTTATAGCTTACATTAATAATAATTTCAACATTACAAAATTTTCTCTTGATAAAGACATACAAAATGATATCAATACATATTCATAAGGGTGACCAAATAAAATATTAAATACATCAAAACAAATACACTAAATATATTTGTCAACCCATAAATCAATCATTAAATATATGTAACATATTTTATATAATATATAATATGTACGTATACATATATATATATATATGTATATTACGTATATAATATAATATATAATATACTACATATATAGATATACTTGTATACATATATGTACATTACATATAATATATATATATATATATATATATATATATATATATATATATTTATACATATTCCCAAAATAATAAGAACCTATAAAATTAGCTCTCTCCTACGCCTTTCACAAAATCTAAATTCTGCACATTTATACATGATTCTGTATGATCTCTTTGTTACGGATAACATCAATAAGATAACATTTCAACATATGGCCTAATGGCCAGATCACCATCATGTTATTCCCCATTTTATCATCTATTCAACATCATTCAAGAACTTTCACCATAGGTAATACCTAAAGATTTAACCAATCACCCCCTAGATTCAAGCAATCAACCTTGGAAACGATAAATGTGTACAACACCATTTATCGGCACGTGTATGTTTGTGTGCTCGAGTGTTGGTCTTTGTGTATCTGCAAGTGCATGTATCCATCTGTCTCACAAGATAGGATTCTGCTTTAGTTTAAAGTACTGTACGTAATTTTAGACATTACCACCTCAAGTGATAGTAACCTAAGCTAATTATGTCCATAAACAAGAAATATGGTGTCTTCTTGTTACACATTAAAGACATACTTTACATATAGTTCTAATAAGAATGCATTGTTACCTGCATGAACAACCAAAGGTTCAGTAGTCTGCCTCACAGTTCCGTTGATATTGAAGTCCACTCACCTCACTCTTTACTGTATTATCAACAATGTGCATCCCATCTTCTGTAGCAATCACTACTGTGCATCTGCAATTACCAAGTAATCAGAAGGAAAAGAAATAGCAGTTTCCTATGATAGAAATAGGATGTGTGACCAAATATGTTAAATTCTATATTTCAATATAAACCCAATAGCAAAAAATAAATTATAACAACAAAAACAACCATTTTTAGAATTAATTCTCAGGCATTCTATTTTTCCATTACAAAAAACTAGCAAAAAATTACATGATTGTGCATAATCGTAATAGTAAAAAAGGCCCACTTTGAAGAAATAGAAAGGTCTTCCATCACCAAGCTTGCATTAGAAATAACACATCTAAGAATGAGCAATTGAGAAACGAACTTTGCACAGAAGAAAATCAATGGAATTAAATCCATATGTTGTTACCCACAATCTGGAGGAATAGATACAGAATGAATGTTAAAGATATATGTAAGCACCTGGACAATATGTGACTCACCAAAATTGCTTTCATTAATTCTATAGGCCTCTCCCAGCTAGATAACCTCATCTTTTTGTTGTAATAGAATCTGAATAGTCATGTCAAAAGTTTTAAAATCCTAGAACATAATATAGGATTGGAACTAAAAGAAAATTTCGAATTTAAGTTCAACTATCATTCAACTTCCTCATATTTAGATTGTTATGTTATGACCAGAAAAAATGGGAAAATGTGGAGCCTCAAACTATCAACTTGAGGCCCCCACAGTACATGAGCACAAAATTCATGTACATTTTTCCTGTATTATAAATCAGGTATTTCCTATGAGCACTTGGACATATGCACCAACCAACACAGAAACATGAACCTTTGATGCAAGCTATGGTAAGGTATTAGCAGAAACTATACAGAAGAAGAAACATGTATTCAGTCGACGATGAAAAATATCATCCGTATCGGGAGATTTGTGGAGGAAATTCTCTTTTAGTTTCTGATCGATTGGCGGACTATAAACAAGGAAATTTTCAAAGGCTTCAAATTTTAGAAGCATATGGCACAGATCCTCATTGTCAATAATTATGAAAACATAACAAAACAGGAGTTCCATAAGGGCAAACCACATCATTTGTGTAAATCTAGAGTAAGCTCCTAAAGAAGCAGAGTAATACATATCTTTAATCTGAGCAATAACAGAAATGCCAGTTTTCAAGGCTTAATTGGGAAAATCCTTGCAACGGCCACCTCATGTAAGCAAACGTGTCAAATTGAAAAACTCCTGTAATGAAATTAGTTAAAATGAACGAACATGGGCAACACACCACAAATGGATATCAGAAGACTCAACAAAGCAGTTCGTGATTATTGATTTTACATCTACAGGTTAAGGAAGGGTAGCAAGACAAAATATCCCATACTGTAACTAATTTACACTCAAAAGAATAAATAAGCATACCTCCGTATGATGCAAGAATCAAGTACAATAAATATGCAGTCAACCTCGACAAGCTCCTTGCCATCTTAATGTGACATTATCAAACTAATATATTAACTTCCATAGTTTGCTATTTCTATTGAACTCCAAGTTCAGCATTGATTATAATTTCTATTATATATTATTGATAATTAATTTCATGAACACTAAGATAATTCACACAGTATAATTCTATATGATCTCTTTGTTACGGACAACATCAATAAGATAACATTTCAACATATGGCCTGATGGCCAGATCACCGTCATGTTATTCCCCATTTTTATCATCTATTCAACACCATCCAAGAACTTTCACTAATACCTAGAGATTTAAGCAATCACCCTAGATTCAAGCAATCAACCTTGGACACGATAAAATGTGTACAACACCATTTATCGGCACGTGCAAGTTTGTTTGTGTGCTCGAGTGTTGGTCTTTGTGTATCTGCAAGTGCATGTGTCCATCTGTGTCACAAGATAGGATTCTGCTTTAGTGTACTGTACGTAATTTTAGACATTACCACTTCAGGTGATAGTAGCCTAAGCTAATTATGTGCATAAACAAGAAATATGTTTCTTCTTCTTGTTAAACATTAAAGACATACTTTACATATATAGTTCTAATAAGAATACATTGTTACCTGCATGAACAACCAAAGGTTCAGTAGTCTGCCTCACAGTTCCGTTGCTATTGAAGTCCACTCACTTCACTCTTTACTGTATTATCTTATCTCAACAATGTGCACCCCATCTTCTGAATCAATCACTACTCTGCATCTGCAATTACCAAGTAATTAAAAGGAAAAGAAATAGCAGCATTTATCAGGCATACATGTAACAGACATTAAAATTTCTCCATAAATCAATAATTTAGTTTCTTTAACCTTATCATCTATTATTTGATGAATAGTCCACTGTAACAATTCAGGACAGCCTGCAACACATGGACCTGGCCTTGTAGGTGCTACCTAAGTAGTTTCTTTGTTTCTGCAGACTAATCTAAGTCATTTGTTTCACTTTTGTGATGTATCTTTTCTTTTAAAATTATCAGGTAGGAAAATGAAGTGAAATCATTAGTAATCTATAGAAGCTTATTCTTCAAAGATTTTTAATATGTACATATTAAGCACATAAAAAAAGGATTATCTATATGAAATCAGAGGGGAGAAACAATTAACAAAGATATGAACTAACGGGGTTTTAGCAAAGACTCCATGTTCGACAACCCCATCAATTTTGTCAAGGCTTTCTGCTACATCAGCTGCAAGGAAAGATCCCTAATAAATATTTGGAAGCATGGGCAACAAGATATGAGATAAAGTGACATTGAAGTAAAAACTATACCAAGGTTTACAATAGAAGACGTAAATATGACATCAAGAACATTATGCCCTTCTCTGATGACAAGCGGAAAGTCACCACCTAGTGGATCTGCATGCCCTACGGATGGTCTCCTCCACACCTTCATTTACAAAAGGAGAATTTTTAGAGTACAAATTTAACAAGAGTACAGAACTGCTGGCCAATCATGGCTCACCAACTTTGACTTGAAATTCAGGTACAGATTAGAAATTGATTTGATAATTGTAAATTATGATTAATTCATGCCCTCTAAAACTTGAAATGTTGTTTGGGGGAGATATATTACTTGAACATAGTTGAAACGAATCTGCATATATAAAAGGCGGAAGCTAGCATATCTCCAGACAGAAAAAATATGATTTCCATAATAAAATGTGTCCTGACTGATCATATGTATACTCTTTCTGAGGTGAAATTTTTTTCAAATTATTTAGTTGATGTGGCATCTTACACCAGATGCACCCAACCAGAAGTAATCAAAATGTTTTTTTATTACTATTGATATTTACTTGTTTTTAGATAAAACATGCTTTATCATACTATTATTTATTTTGAACTAAAAAAAACACCAGAACAGGCAGAACCCAGGAGACAGAAAAAATCAAAATGTTATAGAAGCTTGGCTTTTATTTAGTCTTCTTCCTTAGTTTGGTTTTTATTTAGCCTTCTTTCCTTAGTTTGGAGAGACAAGATACCTAGTCTTTTGCACATGATGATAAATGATAAAAAGAATTTCATTGTAATGATACCACAACATATTACCTCAACATCACCTAGGAACAGGTCAGCAATCTCCTCTGCAGTTTCAATCCAGTTTAACTGAAATGTAACTTTTAAATGTCAAGCTGAGGCATCATTCACTAATTCCGGTAATTGTTACAACATAAATATTAAGTATCAAATGATGTGCATATCTTACAGGATTTATTAAAACTTGGATTGAGCCATCTAAATTATTTATGTACTGCTTGCCCTTGATCATGAAGATAAATTCCCCTTCCGCTTTTAAAATAGTCTACAAGAGCAAGTAGGCAACTAATCATTATTTGGTTCAAACTTCAAACAATAATCAAAGATGAACAAAGAAAATTTGCAATAATGTAAGGAACTAAGGATTACAAAAAAATCAATGTAAAGAGTTGCAGAACTACTTAACGGCGTTTGTGGTCCCGGGTCTGGAAAGTTAAGCATCAATGCATTTGCTTCGAATGTACAATAAAATAGTTAAGACAAACAAACAAACTATCCATTTCCCAAATAAAAATGATCATATGAAGAAATAATTGCAATCCCAGACTAACTATAATTCACGTAATAAAGATCAGGGAAACTGATTAAGATCATAGAGAAAACACAGTGCATATGGTATATATTTGAGCAAAATAGGTACATAAACTAAAATGAGTCCCTCTGAAAGTTGAATGGAAACAAAGTTAGTGGACTTGCTTTGCCATTTTCATGTTATAATAAAAAACTATAATGCACATCTGCTTCAAATTCTAATATTTCATGATGCAAAATCAGTTATCCACAACATGTTATATACTTGGAATAGTTGTGCCATAATTGTACTCTCTAACCACACTATCCATATCCTTTCCAGTTCAAAAACAAATCAATTCTAATTTCTATGGAAATTAATTCCTTACCTCTGATTTCTTTAATATACGGCCGATTGGTTCTTCCATATCTGCAAGTGTGCAAACAGAATTTGCTAGAGCTGAGATTTGCAATATGCCAGTATCCAATCAACTCTATCACACTGATGTAGATTTTTTCCATAATGTTTCATCAACTTTATCGCTGAGACTCAGCTTAATAAATAAAATCGAATCATCCTTGCTCCACGGCCAAGGATATTCATGTAATCATCAATGGTCATAACTATACCGAATAATCCCTGGTCATAATCATACCAACAACTGTCCACCAATGAACTACAGGCCAATGAGGACTTTTACCACATCATTCGTCACATTACGGTAATGATTATACTGAATATTCCCTGGTCATAATCATACCAAGTCCATCTATGCACGTGAGCTAAAGATGACTTTCAACATAATATAAGCATGAGGATGATGACAATTCAATAAAAACAAGTTCAAGAATAAATTTTAAGGATTTATAAGTTAATTTATCCTGAACTCAATAACGTTCAAATTGTCAACATGATACTGCTTTGTGAAGTAAAATTCAGGAATGCTCAGAAGAATATTTCCATGAAAAGATACTGGATGAAGTGCAAATATCAAGGATATTCCACTAATTTCATTGAGTATATAAGCCAAAGTTTTAACCAACTGAGTATAATAGAATATATGAAACTGCAAATGGATTTTCGCCCGCCATGCGGTAATCCACGTAGACAGATCATTTCCACAATTTAATAAGGAATGAGTACGAAGGATCATTCACCATGCATGTGGTAATCCACATAGACAGGTTATTCTAACAGAATAATAAAGAATGAAATAACAGAAGGATTCACCATACGTGCGATAGACTGCACAGACATGTTATTCCCAACAGAATAATAAATAATGGAACCAGGTCCAGCGTTAACGCACAGACAAAATTTATGAATATTACCCACAATTATAACATTATATCAAATTCATTCCATAATATTCAAAATGATATTTATAGAAAAATCATCTTTATTAAAAAGTTGGGGTCTTACAACATCCCCTTCTTATGAAATTTCGCCATCGAAATTAGGGTACGTACCTGGTATATCGAAGAGGTAAGGATACCTTGATTTCATTTCAGATTCTAACTCCCAGGTCATTTCCTCAACATCGTGGTTTCTCCACAAAACTTTGACTTGAGGTATAACCTTGGAGCGTAGAATATGTTCCTTCTTATCCAAGATTTGAACAGGAACCTCTTCATACGCCAAATTTTTTGCTATTTCGTCCGGTTCTAACTCAATAATGTGGTTCGAGTCTTCCACATATTTACGTAACATAGATATGCGAAAAATGTTATGAACACGAGACAAACTTGGTGGTAAAGCGAGTCTATAGGCCACAGTTCCTACTCGTTCGAGGATTAAAAATGGGCCGATGAATCGAGGATTAAGCTTTCCTCTCTTTCCAAATCTCGTAACTCCTTTCCATGGAGCAACACGTAACAACACATGATCTCCTATATCGAATTCCACGTCCTTTCGATGAAGATCAACATAACTCTTTTTTTTATCTTGTGAGGTTTTTATACGTTGTCGGATCGTTTGAATCTTTTTCGTAGTCATACGTACCAACTCCGGTCCCAACAACATTGCTTCACCCACCTCATCCCAGCATATTGGAGAACGACACTTTCTTCCATACAACGCTTCTAATGGAGCCATGCCAATACTTGTTTGATAGCTGTTGTTGTAGGAAAACTCCACCAATGGTAAGAACTTGTCCCAACTTCCCTTGAAGTCAAGGACACAGAGTCTTAATAGATCTTCAAGAGTTTGAATCGTCCTCTTCGACTTCCTGTCCGTCTGAGGATGATATGCCGAGCTAAATCGTAAATTCGTGCCCATAGCTTTTTGCAAACTAACCCAAAATCTTGAAGTGAATCTTGGGTCTCGATCAAAAACTATGGATACTGGCATACCATGCAATCTTACAATCTCAATTATGTATATACGAGCAAGACGTTCAAGTGTATAAGTTTCTCGTATCGGTAAGAAATGAGCAGACTTGGTCAATCTATCAACAATGACCCAAATCGCATCTATGCCTTGAGAAACCTTGGGAAGACCAGTAACAAAATCCATGGTAATGTGCTCCCACTTCCATTCTGGAATTTCAAGCGGTTATAATGGACCTTTTGGTACTTGATGCTCCGCCTTGACTCGTTGACAAGTTAGACACCTTGAGATAAACAGCGCTATCTCTCTCTTCATATTGCTCCACCAAAATGTATGACGGAGATCATGATACATTTTGGTACTCCCAAGATGGATTGCAAACGGTGTCTTGTGCGCCTTCATCATGATTTTATACTATAAATCAGGGTCGTTAGGAATACAAAGTCTGGAGTTGACTCGAAGTATTCCTTCTTCATCGATTCTTGCTTCCAGCATAGCACCTTCTTGCACTTTCTTCCTCATACGCACCAGCTCCAGGTCTGTAGCTTGAGAAACTTTAACTTTATTAATTAAAGTTGGTTCTACTCATATATTTGCCATCATCACATGGGTCCCTAGAGTCTTTAACTCTATCTCCATCATTTGCAAGTCACACAGAATGGGCCTTTGTGTTGACAATATCGCACTCGTACTTGCATATAATCTTCTACTCGATGCGTTAGCTACCACATTCCTTTTCCAGGATGGTATTGGATGGTATGATCATAATCTTTCAACAGTTCAAGCCAACGTCGTTGTCGCATGTTAAGTTCCTTTTGAGTGAAGAAATATTTGAGGCTTTTATGATCCGTAAAGATCTCCACTTTTCTCCCCATACAAGTAATGCCTCCAAAGTTTAAGTGCGAAAACCACAGCTGCCAACTCTAGATCATGAGTAGGATAATTCCTCTCATATTCTTTGAGTTATCGAGAAGCATAGGCTATGACTTTTCCATGTTGCATGAGAACACATCCCAACCCTTTGCCTGAAGCATCACTGTAGATGACAAATCCCTTCGAACCAGATGGTATTGTCAGAACAGATGCTGAAATGAGTCTCCTCTTGAGTTCTTGAAAACTCTTCTCACATTCTTCGCTCCAACCGAACTTTGTATCTTTCCGAGTTAGCTGAATTAATGGAAGTAGCGATTCGAGAAAATCCTTCCACGAATCTCCGATAATAACCAGCTAAACCGAAAAAGCTACGTACTTCGGTCACTGATTTGGGTTGCTCCCAGCTTTGAATAGCTTCAATCTTTGTTGGGTCAACTAATATTCCATGACTTGATACTATGTGCCCAAGGAATGCTACTTCCTCAAGCCAGAACTCACATTTCTTCAACTTGGCATAAAGCTTGTATTCACGAAGCTTTTGGAGTATCAGCCTCAAGTGTTGCTCATGATCTTCATCGCTTTTAGAATAGATAAGGATGTCATCAATAAAGACGATCACAAAGTGATCCAAATATTCCTTGAATACTCGGTTCATCATATCTATGAAGGCAGCAGGAGCATTAGTCAATCCAAAGGACATGACTAGGAATTCATAATGCTCGTACCGAGTTCTGAAACTCGTATTTGGAATGTCATCGGTTCTAATCTTCAATTGGTGATATTCGAAACGAAGATCAATCTTTGAAAAGAATTTGACTCCTTGTAACTGGTCAAACAGGTCATCAATACGTGGCAATGGGTACCTATTTTTGATGGTGACATGATTCAACTCCCGATAATCAATACAAAGTCGCATACTCCCATCTTTCTTCTTCACGAATAGAACAGGAGCACCTCAAGGAGAAGTAATAGGACGAATAAAGCCAATGTCTAACAATTCATGCAGTTGGGTCTTTAACTCCTGAAGTTCAATAGGAGCCATTCGATATGGGGCTTTGGAAATGGGTTTTGTACCGGGTTTCAGGTCGATACAAAATTCAATTTCATGCTCTGGGGGTAGGCCAGGAAGTTCTTCAGTTAATACGTTAGGAAAATTATTAACAATAGAAATATCATTCAAATCTGACGTATTTTTGTTTAAATCTGTGTTGTGAGCTAAGAAAGCTTGACATCCATTTTTCAATAAACGAATAACTTTATGGCTTGAGATGACCGTGATTGATTTTAATGGTTTGGTCGCTTGAATTCGCATAATAGGTTGATTAGGAATATGAAAACTAACAACCTTACGAAAACAATCAATTTTAGCATGATGAGTAGTTAACCAATCAATTCCTAGAATCACATCAAATGCAAGTATTTTCAATGAAATAAGATCGACAGGTAATGTGAGGGTACCGATTTGAACCAAACAAGACTTATAAATAGTGGATGTAATGAAGGTTTCTCCCAACGGAGTTTCCATAGATAAGTCAAAGTCTAATTCCTCTAGAGTCAAATTTAATCGTTGAGCGCAAGTAGGAGAAATAAAAGAATGGGTAGAACCGGTATCAAATAAGGTATAGACTTCGCTAGAGTTTATGATAAGCTTACCCATGATGACCTCGTTCGGGTTTCTTGCTTTCTGGGAGGTCACAACAAACGCTCTCCCTTGCACTATCGGTTTTGACTTTTCTGGGACGGCCTTTGGTGCCTCCATCCTAGCTGAACTTGTCTTCGGTGAATGACAAAATCGAGCTAAATGACCTTCTCTTCCATAATTATAACATGCTTTGGACGACATCGTGTAGTTTGGACTGATGTGTCCCTCCCCTCCACATTTGAAGCATATGATAGGTGGTCGTTCTCCTTCCTTAACAACGGGTGCTGGTGCTGATGTCTTTCCATCATTGTTGAATCTCCTCTTCTTGAAATGTCCATTCTTATTATTTTGTCCCTGATTACTACCGAAGTGGTTACCATTTCTGGCCTGTTGATTCCCTCCACGCTTGTTGTCACAGCTTCGATGACTGCTTTCACTTGTATTATCATTTTGCCAGCTGCCCTCTTTTGGTTGTGTTGACTCGTTATCGCACTCCACTAACTGAGCCCTATTTATAACATCTGAATATAAACACAGTTTATGAGAAATAAGATATTGACATATCTCCGGCTTCAAACCTCTTAAAAACATCCGCGTCATTCTCTCTTCATTATCAACTAAGTGGGACGCAAATCGGGATAACTCGGTAAACTTGGCTTCGTACTGCGACACGGTCATGTTATTCTGCTCCAGCTTAATGAACTCTACCTCTTTCATGTGACGAATACTTTCGAGAAAGTACTTGTCGTTGAATAGTTCTTGGAACTTCTCCCAAGACATCTTTAGTGCGGCAGGTTGAGTACGTTTTACCGATTCCCACCAGTAATCTGCCTCTCCTCGTAACATAAAGGTGGCAAATGGCACCTTTTACTCCTCGGAGCATCCCAAGACATCAAATATCTTGGTGATCTGCTTTATCCATGCTTCCGCCTTAAGTGGTTTTGGCTCTCCAATAAACTCCGGTGGTCCCAGCTCCTTGACTTATTTTGCGGTGACCGTCCGAGAGTTTCCAGTATATCCACCTGCATTTTGGACTACTAATGCACCATCTAGGACCATCACTCTGTTCCCCGACTAGTCCCAGCTACGTTCTCATTTCCTGAAGAGAACAGTGAAAGAAAGGGTGAGCTCAACTAGCCTAGTAAGAAATATTATGACTAAGATAATGCAGAATATAGTATCATTAGCCTTCAACGGTGTTAAACTAATAAAATATAATAAACATCAAGTTTAACTGCATCGGATCAAGCAATGCATTAGAAGAGTCAAGTAATGTATAAAATATACTATCTTCTATGATTTAAAAAGTTTTTCATCAACTTTATCGCTGAGACTCAGCTTAATAAATAAAATCGAATCATCCCTGCTCCACGGCCAAGGATATTCATGTAATCATCAATGGTCATGACTATACCGAATAATCCCTGGTCATAATCATACCAACAACTGTCCACCAATGAACTACAGGCCAATGAGGACTTTTACCACATCATTCGTCACATTACGGTCATGATTATACCGAATAATCCCTGGTCATAATCATACCAAGTCCATCTATGCACGTGAGCCAAAGATGACTTTCAACATAATATAAGAATGAGGATGATGGCAATTCAATAAAACAAGTTCAAGAATAAATTTTAAAGATTTATAAGTTAATTTATCCTGAACTCAATAACGTTCAAATTGTCAACATGATACTGCTTTGTGAAGTAAAATTCAAGAATGCTCAGAAGAATATTTTCATGAAAAGATACTGGATGAAGCACAAATATCAAGGATATTCCACTAATTTCATGGAGTATAGAAGCCAAAGTTTTAACCAACTGAGTATAATAGAATATATGAAACTGCAAATGGATTTTCGCCCGCTATGCAGTAATCCACGTAGACAGATCATTTCCACAATTTAATAAGGAATGAATACGAAGGATCATTCACCATACATGTGGTAATCCACATAGACATGTTATTCTAACAGAATAATAAAGAATGGAATAACAGAAGGATTCACCATGCGTGCGATAGACTGCAAAGACAGGTTATTCCCAACAGAATAATAAATAATGGAACCAGGTCCAGCGTCAACGCACAGACAGGATATTCCGACAGAATAATAAATAATGGAATCAGGTCCGGCGTAAACGCACAGACATGATATTCCGATATAATAATAAATAATAGAACCAGGTCCAGCGTAAACGCACAGACAGGATATTTTGACAGAATAATAAAGAACGAAATATTAGAAGAATTTTACTATGTATGCGGTACTTCGTATAGACAGGTTATTCCAACAGAATAATAAAGAATGGAATAGCAGAAGAATTTCACCATGTATGCAGTACTTTGCATAGACATATTATTCCAGCATAATAATAAAGAATGGAATAACAGAAGAATTTCACCAAGTATAGGGTATCCCGCGTATACAGGTTATTCCAACAGAATAATAAAGAATGAAATAACAGAAGTTCTCTTCATGAATACGAAAGAAATAATACCTTTACGAGTACAACAAATAATATCCCCTACCTTAGAAGAAACTGGATATTGGAGTAGTGAAGTAGCAGAACACTTTTCTTCTTTCTCTCTATAGTTTCTCTCTCTAGAGTTTCAGTGAATTCGTAAGAAATAATGAAAGAATGAACTTCTATTTATAGGAGAATGGACTGAATAGTAACTAATTCATGAACGGTCCAGATTGATTTACTTTTAAACGGACGGTCCATATTGATTTACTATTAAAACTTAAAGTAACGATCCATACTGATTTACTATTAAAATTTTAAACCAGCGATCCATATTGATTCACTATTATAACTTTCCACCAGCGGTCCATATTGATTTACTATTATATCTTCACCAACGGTCTGAAAAATTAGCACATCTCCTCATGGAATAATATTGTACCAAAAAATAATTTGGACCGAAAAAAAATATATCTTACGGGTGAATAGTACACCGTGAATAGTAACTCGTGAATAGTACTCCGACACAAAAAGTGTCCCGAATACCCGATTGAACAATATAACCTCCAGATCAATTATTATCAAAACAAATGTCGATTTCTACTAACACAATGGAACTATAAAATTCATCTTTAATCAACACGAACTTATTCTTCATTAATATTATAATTCATAATATTTAACAACCAGGTCATTCCCAGGAAAGAGGGGGCTTTCCGATAAGGATTTTTCCTTATTGGCGCACAATTAGGTGACCAAACCTCTCCTTGACAGAACTTCTAGACATTGTCAATATTGTAAATAATAATATGAATAACTTTACCGTCTCAATTATTGATTTAATAATATATCATATTATGCAAATGATACTGTGACAATAATTGAATCAATAACATGAGAGATATGATGCAACAATTACTGTAGCAATAATTGAGTATAACTGAGTGACTTATCACGTAAGCATCAATAATCAATACCGTGTGCTACTATGCAACCACGCATATTACTTTACTTTTACTACCGAGTAGTTCAACAGTTTTAACGGTAACACTTTCGCCGTTATTTTATAAAAAGATAATTCTGTCGTTTTCTAAATACGACAATACTTTCGTTGTGGGGTCCACCAATGATTGTGTCGTCGTACGAATATTCCCCGACAAAAAGAATATTTCCCTGACCAATCGAATATTATATAACAACTTGTGTACTTTGCAAAATTTGTAAATATTACCCACAACTATAACATTATATCAAATCCACACCATAATATTCACAAAATTATTTCGAGAAAATTAAATATTTATTCATAAAATCTGGGGTCTCACAAAGATAATTTCATTTCATATAATTCGGGGTCTTACAACCTCCCCTCCTTATGAAATTTCATCCTCGAAATTGGTGTACGTACCTGGTATGACGAAGAGGTGAGGATACTTTGATTTCATTTCAGATTCTAACTCCCGGGTCATTTTCTCAACATCGTAGTTTCTCCACAAAATTTTGACTTGAGGTATAATTTTGGAGCGTAGAATATGTTCCTTCATATCTAAGATTTTAACAGGTACATCTTTATACGTTAAATCTTCCGCTATTTCGTCCAGTTCTAACTCAATAATGTGGTTCGGGTCTTCCACATATTTACGTAACATAGATATATGAAAAACATTATGAACACGAGACATACTTGGCGGTAACGTAAGTCTATAAGTCACAGTTCCTACTCGATCGAGGATTTCGAATGGCCCAATGAATCGAGGATTGAGCTTTCCTCTCTTTCCAAATCTTGTAACTCCTTTCCATAGAGCAACATGTAACAACACATGATCTCCAACATTGAACTCCACGTCCTTTCGATGAAGATCAACATAACTCTTTTGTCGATCTTGTGAGGTTTTTATACGTTGTCTGATCATTTGAATATTTTCCGTAGTAATACGTACCAACTCCGGTCCAAACAACGTTGTTTCACCCACCTCGTCCCAGCATACTGGAGAACGACACTTGTGTCCGTATAATGCCTCAAATGGAGCCATGCCAATACATTGCTTGATAACTTGTTGTTGTAGGAGAATTTCACTAATGGCAAGAACTTGTCCCAACTTTGTGACGCCCCCAAAACAGGTATACATCACCCATCTTGAGTCGCCAGATACAAGGTACTGAATACAAATACAACTTAATTATACAACAGTCGTGTAAATATGACAAAATATAGGCTGTGAGTTTTAATACAAATATTGTCATCTAGACAATATCCACACTCAATGGAGTCCTCATTACATTTATTATCACACTATTTCACAAAATAGTGAGGACTACTAATGCACCATCTTGGAACATCACTCTGTTCCCCGACTAGTCCCAGCTACGTTCTCATAGAGATACAAAATTCGAATGGAGCAAGGAATGTGGGAAGAGCTTCGAAGAACTCAAGAGGAGACTCATTTCGGCACATGTTCTGACCATACCATCCTGGAAAAAAAAATGAACATGGTAGCTGACGCGTTGAGTAAAAGATCGTATGCGTTTACGAGTGCGATATTGTTAACACAAAGACCCATTTCGTATGACTTACAGAAGATGGAGATAGAGTTAAAGATTCCAAAGAACTTGTGTGAAGATAACGAATATACGATTAGAATCGACTTTAATCGATAAATTTAAAGCTGCTCAAGCTACACACTTAGAGTTGATGAATATGAAGAAGAAGATACAAGAAGTTGTTATTCAAAAAGCAACAATCGGCGATATGAGGAAAGCTCAAACCTTCGATTTATTAGTCCATTTGAAATCCTCGATCGAATAGGAACTGTGGCCTATAGACTCGTTTTACAGCCAAGTATGACGCGTGTTCATAACGTTTTTACGTATCGATGTTACATAAATATGTGGATGACCCGAACCACATTATTGAGTTAGAACCGGACGAGATAGCCGAAAACTTAACGTACGAGGAGGTACCTGTCAAAATCTTGGATAGGAAAGAGCATGTCCTACGTACGTCAATTTCGAGGATGAAATTTCATAAGGAGGGGAGGTTGTAAGGCCCCAACTTTTTATAAATAAAGATTTAATTTCTCTAATTATTATTTTAAAATAGTAAGGGGTTGATTTGATTAATGTGGTTAGTTATGGGTAAAATCCTCAAATATTTTAAATAAGCAAGTGGTTATAAAATATTCATTGTTGTCGGGGAATATTCGTTTGGTCCTGGAATATTCTTACTGTCGGTGAATATTAGTACGACGGCGCAGCCTTGTGTGGGCCCCATAATGGAAAGCGATTGGATGAAAAAAAATGACAAGTATAAGTTATTTACAAATAACGGCGTAGTTGTTACCGTTAATACTGTTGGAATACCCAGTGGTTAAAACACAGTAATACACATTGTTGCACAGTAGCACACGGTATTACACCAATTATTGATTCTTACGTAAGAAGGCACGACTCAATAATTGTTACAGTAATTACTGTTCAATATTTTATTTTATTGATTCAATAATTGATGCGTTGATTTTTTTATATTACTGTTATTTCAATAGTTGCCACTACACAGTATTTTCCATTATCGAAGCAATAATTCATATTATCTGAATAATATTATTAGAAAATATTATTGGCAATTTCTAGAAAGTTCTGTCTAAGGAGAGGTTTGGTCACTTAATTGCGCGCCAGTAAGGGGAAATTCTTATTGGAAAGCCCCCTCTTTCTTGGGAACGGTCTGGTTGTCAGTACTGTGATTCTGTAATATTATTTATGAATAATTAATTATTGATTTATATGATGAGGGAAATATTGATTTTATGTGGATATAGATGGAGAAAATTTTTAAAGTGACAATTGTTGAAAATCGATATTTTATCTTTTTTGATAAAATAATATTTTATTATATTATTATAATATAATAATGATGATATTTTTACAATGAATGTGGGATATATGAGTATATGAGGATGAGGAGTATTTTTGTTATAAAAGTTGTTTAAAACATGTTAAACATGTCCGTGGACCCGTTTCTTGACTGAAATTTGATTATAGCCTGTAAAATCGTCCGTTTGTGGATTTCGGTCAATTTCTGTTTGAAATTTGGAAAAACTTTTTTCTACAAAGTTGTAGAGAATTGAATTTCCTATAAAAAGTCGCGAGATTCGAATTTTCTGATAAAGGGTTATTTATTATGAATTATTGAAGTTCTGAAGTTCCGAAATAATTATTTTTTAAAAGTTTTAAAAGAAAAATATTTTGTGGTTGGTTGGTGGGCACATGTGTTGCAAAATATGCTGAAATTAGAATTTCCAAGTTTGCGTATGATTTATATAAATTTATTAATATTTTATTAAATTTTCTGCTTTGGTGTTCTAAGCATTTTTCTATAAATAGGGTGCTTAGGTTAGAATTGAAGATCACGCCAGAAACTGCAGATTTCTCTCTCTTTCTCCCTCGATATATTGAGCGTATTCTTGTGAGTATTTTAGTACTTTGAGTATTGCTATACGGTGCAAGTTCTTTTAGCACTATATCCAGTATTCCAGTCAGAAGTACTATTCTTTCTGAGGTAAGAGATGTTATTTTATTCGAAAATGATATTATTTCTTCAATATCATTATACTGAAATATTGGTTGGAACTTTTTATCAAATTTAAAACTTTTTTATGTCGGGGTTACTATTCATGAGTTACTACTATTCATGATTTACTATTCACGAGTACTATTCACGAAGTATGATGATGTTTTTTGTGAAATTTCTATCTTTTGGTGTCGGAGTTATTATTCACGTATACGGCACTATTCACGTATACAGCACTATTCACGAATACGACACTATTCACCGAAAAATGAAATTTCTTCTTTTCGTCCAAAATATCTATTCTGGACACTAGCTTTGATTGTATCCATGTTTTGATCATTCTTGAATTTTACCCCACTCTGGTTATTTATGAAGTATTTTTGAATGAGAATTATTTAAAGTACGAATCCTTAATATTTGTTCTTTTGCTTCACTGGATTCATTTTCTTTAAAATATTTTTCATCATCCTCGGTCCTAAATGATGATATAACTGAATATCTTTGGCCTGTAGTGCAAAGATGAATGATTTCTTGATGAATATCTTTGGCCCGTAGTGCAAAGATGAACATGTGTTGAGATAAACATGACCGACTGATTAATATCTTTGGCCCGTAGTGTAAAGATGAACAGGTGTTTAGATAAACATAACCAACTGATGAATATCTTTGGCCTGTAGTGCAAAGATGAATATTTGATTCCAGATATATATTGATTGATGTTACAGGGATAAAATATCGACGATGAACTTTTAAATTCATATAAAGAAGATAGTAGTTTGCATTCTCTACTTAACTCTTCTAAAGAATTATTATTTCCGCTGCGAATATTGATTTAAAACTTGTTGTCTTTTGTATTCTATTAGATTTTTTCCTGTTGAAGACTAACGATAATTTATTTTATATTATCTTAGTCATAATGTTCTTTACTGGGCTAGTTGAGCTCACCCTTTTTCTTGTTGTTCAATTTTTCTTCTCAGGAGGCGAGAAATGTAGCGAGTACTAGTCGGGGTGTGGAATGATGGTTCTAGAAGTGGTTCTAGTAGTCCTCACTATTCTGTAGAATAGTGTATTAATAATTGTAATGAGGACTTATTTGAGTGTGGATATTGTCTAGATGACAATATTTGTATTTAAACTCACAGTTTTTATATGTATTAATGAAGTTTTAGTTGTTTCTGTACCATGTATTTGGCGACTCAGAATAGGTTGGTTGGATTGGACCTATTTTGGGGGCGTCACACTACCGATTTTGTCTTGTTTGGGACGACCTTTGATGCCTCCATCCCAACTGGAATTGACTTTGGTGCCCGACAAAATCGGGCTAGGTGACCTTCTTTTCCACAATTGTTACGTTGATATTTTATATTATTGTTGTTTCAATAATTGTCACTGCACAGTATTTCCCATTATCAGATCAACATTTCATATTATTTGAATAATATTATTAGATAACATTATTGGCAATGTCTAAGAAAGTTCTGTCTAGGAAAGGGGTTTGGTCACCTAATTGCTCACCAATAAGGAGAAATCCTTATCGAAAAGTCCCAACTTTCCTTGGAACGACCTGGTTGTCATAATTGTGATTCTGTAATATTATTTGTGAATAATTAATTATTAATTTATATGATAAGGAAATATTTATTTTTGTATGGATATAAATGAAGGAATTAATGTTGAGGTGTTTTATCAGTATTTTGTCTGAATGGAAGTATTAAAAATCGTATGTATGTGGATTTCGGGCATTTTCTGTTTGGAATTTGGGAAAACTTTCTTCTACAAAGTTGCAGAGAATTAAATTTCCTATGGGATAGACATGAGATTCAAATTTTTCTTATAGAAGGGCTATTTTTTATGAATTATTGAAGTTTCAAAAATAAATATTTTTATTAAAAACATGATGGGGCCCACTTTTGGTTGATGAGAAATGTGCTAAAATTTAATTTCAAAAGTGGTAGGCGTGAATAGTAGCAGGTAAAGCCATCAGGTAGCAGGTTAGTCTGTTTTGGTGTTCTAAGCATTTTCCTATTAATAAGGTGCTTAGTTAGAATTGAAAATCACACCAGAATCATAAACTTTCTCTCTCTATATTATCGAGCGTATTTTGTGAGTATTTAGATACTTTGAGAGTTGTTATTCAGTACAAGTTTCTTTCAGCCTTATACCTGATATTTCAGTCAGAAGTACTGTTCTTTTGAGGTAAGGAATGTTATTTTCTTCGTAAATGATGTTATTTCGTTTAATATCATTATGCTGAAATATTGATATGAATTTTATTATGAAATTTTTACCTTTTTATGTTGAGGTTACTATTCACGTACACAATACTATTCACGTACACGACACTATTTACGAATACGGTACTATTCACGAAGTATGAGTTTTCTTATGGAATTTCTACCTTTTCGTGTCGAGATTACTATTCACGTATACAGTACTATTCACGTATACGACACTATTCACGAATACGGCACTATTCACAGAAAAATAAAATTTTCTCTTTTTTGTCCAAGATGTCTATTATGGTTACTATGTTTGATTGTATCCATGTTTTGATCTTCATTCTTGAATTTCAATCTACTATGGTTTATTATGGAGTATTTTTGAACTTGGATTATCTAAAGTACGAATTCTTAATCTTTGTTCTTTTATCTCACTAGATTCGTTTCTTTAAAATATTTTTCATCATCCTCAGTCCTAAATGATGATATAACTGAATATCTTTGGCATGTAGTGCAAAGATGAATGATTACCTGATGAATATCTTTGGCCCGAAGTGCAAAGATGAATAGGTGTTGAGATGAACATGACCAACTGATGATACAAATAAATATCTTTGACCCGTAGTGCAAAGATGAATATTTGATTTAAGATGTATATTGATTGATGTTAGAGGGATAAAATATTGATGATGAACTTTTAAATTCATAGATGATAGTAGATTTCATTCTCTACTTGACTCTTCTAATGAATTGTTATTTTCGCTGCGAATATTGATCTAAAACTTGTTGTCTATTATATTTTATCTAATTTGTTGAAGGCTAACGATAATTTGTTGTTCATTATCTTAGTCATAATATTCTTTATTAGGCTAGTTGAGCTCACCATTTTCCTTTTTGTTCCATTTTTCTTCTTAGGAGGCGAGAATATAACAGGAACTAGTCGGGGTGTAGAGTGATGGGTCCAGACAGTTATTTTAGCAGTGCTCACTATTTTTGTAAAATAGTGTATCAATAATTGTAATGAGGACTTATTTGAGTTTGAATACTGTCTAAAAGACAGTATTTGTATTTAAACTCACAACATATGTGTTATCGTATTTTTCACGACAATTGTAATAATGAAGTTGTAGTTGTTTTCTGCCCTGTATTTGCCGACTCAGAATGGGTGATGTATACCTATTTTGGGGGCGTCACATAGTTCACATGCAAATTACTATTAGTTCATATGTATGGAACTATTGATTCACATGCATTACTATTAGGGGAGGTGGTGCAAGATTGATAATACTTGCATGACTAAATTAAAAATGGAGGTAAAGATGAAGGTATTATACTGTAATAATTCAAGCCCTAATCATGCAATTATCAAAACTATGTTTTCCTATAAATAGAAGCTCATTCTTCTTTCATTCTCACCAATTCACTAAGAGTCACAAGAGCAATTATAAAGAGAGAAGCTATAGAGAGGAAGAAGAAGAGTATTCTGCTACTTCACTATTTCAGTATCTAGTCTTCTTCTAAGGTAAATGGTATTATTTCTTTCGTATTCGTAAGGGATATTATTTTTGTTCAATATTCGTATGAAATAATATTTTCTTCCATACTCTGTAGTATGTAAGTAATATTATTTCGTCTTGTATTCCTGATTATACCCTCATTTTGTTAAAGTATTGCTTCTATACTCCGTGAAATTAGTAGAGTATTCTTAAAATTTGCGCTTCATCTAGTATCGTTTTACAAGGATATTTTTCTGCACATTCTTGTTAAATTTTATGCTTTTCAAGTCAGAGTACTGTTCATAGATATGATTCATTTATACGGTACTATTCACAAAGTACTATTGACAAAGTACTATTCACGAGTACTATTCACAAAATACAATTCACGAGGTACTATTCACTCGGGTACTATTCACCCGAAGTACTATTCATGATAAAAAATTGATTTCTTTTCCTTCCAAATCATTTTATATATAATATTATTTTTGAATTTTACTCCACAAAACAGTATCATATTGACAATTTGGACATTATTGAATTCTTAATAAATTCAATTATAAATCTTTAAAATTTATCCTTTACTTTCATTTAATTGAATTCTTATATCATTTTCATCATCATTATGCTTATATTGTGATGAAAGTCACCTTTGGTCGTAGTGCATAGATGGATTGTTGATTGGTATGATTATGACCAGGGATCATTCAGTATAATGATCATGACCCGTAATGTTACAAATGATGTGATAAAAGTCCTCATTGGTCCGTAGTGCATTGATGGACAATTGCTGGTATGATCATGACCATTGGTGATTACACGAATGTAAGACCCCGAATTTTATGAAATAAAAGTGTAGCTTGGTCGAGCGGGGGGATAACAGGGGAATAGAACGGTGGTCTATAACTGTTGAGGGTGAGGCGACTCAACTTTGGAAGGGTGTTTTGCCACTATCATTCAAGATGTCTAAAGACATACAACCTCGTGTCATCATAAGACAAGATTGTGCACATCCACTTACTGAGTATATCTATGAGCACTACCTATATAATCTTGGTGTTTATTTGAAGTATAATTCTCAATTAGAGACAATGGAGATAACGATATGTTAAGAGAAGACTCGCCATTGAAAAGAATATGATAGTAATCTTCTCGTTTTTCTTTGGGGTCTATTGGGTCAACCAAGGATAATTCTGTGGCCATATGATATCTATTATAACCTAGACGCATGGCCTCCCATGTACGAAGGTTTCCTTGAGCACTTCCCAAAGATTCTAATTTCTAAAGCAGTTTTTGACTATACCTTTATGTAAGGTATCACTGTGAGGCGCTGTCCACGGTTGGGACACGTGTCACAGTTGGTATATATTTGTATCCAAACTTACAGCATATGTGTTGTGGTATTTTGCACAACAATTGTTGTAATAAAGTTGTAGTTATTTTCTGTACCATGTAATTGGCGACTCAGAATAGGTTGGATGGAATGGACCTATTTTGGGGGCGTCACAGTTGGTATCAGAGCTTAGGGATATGGTCTCTGGCGGAGATCGGGGAATAGAACTAGGAAGGGAGAGACGAGTAAAATCCTTCGCTAGTGTGTCCTATCTAAGCTTAATTATTGGTCAGTCATAATATCGGGATATTATGTGATATGTTAATTTGTTCAATTAACCCTTGTTTTGAAGCTGTATTCTATAATGATATCTAAAATACAGGAGATGAGCAATGGAGAAATAATGAGGACAGGGAAGATGGAAGCAAGATATTCTCAATTCTTTGAAATACCAAGTACGTAAATTCCGGGGACGAAATTTCATAAGGAGGGGAGATTGTAAGACCCCGAATTTTATGAAATAAAAGTGTAGCTGGGTCGAGTGGGGGGATAACAGGGGAATAGAACGGTGGTCTATATAATCTTGGTGTTTATTTGAAGTATAATTCTCAATTAGAGACAGTGGAGATAAGGATATGTCAAGAGAAGACTCACCATTGGAAAGAATATGATAGTAATCTTCTCGTTTTTCTTTGGGGTCTATTGGGTCAACCAAGGATAATTCTGTGGCCATATTATATCTATTATAACCTAGACGCATGGCCTCCGATGTACGAAGGTTTCCTTGAGCACTTCCCAAAGATTCTAATTTCTAAAACAGTTTTGACTATACCTTTATGTAAGGTATCACTGTGAGGCGCTGTCCACGGTTGGGACACGTGTCACGGTTGGTATATATTTGTATCCAAACTTACAACATATGTGTTGTGATTTTTTGCACAACAATTGTTGTAATAAAGTTGTAGTTGTTTTCTGTACCATGTAATTGGCGACTCAGAATAGGTTGGATGGAATGGACCTATTTTGGGGGCGTCACACGAATATCCTTGGCCCGTAGTGCATGGATAATTCGTGGACGTGATACTAATGAATATCCTTGACCCATAATGCATGGATAATTCAGTGATGTGGATTATTTGTTCAGCCGAGTCTCAGCTATAAAGTTGATGATAAGTTTTTAAATCATAAAAGATAGTAGATATCATGCTCTACTTGACTCTTCTAATGGATTCCTTGTTTCACTGCAGTTAAACTTGTTGTTTATTGTTTAACACTGTTGAAGGCTAATGATAATTTATTCTACATTATCTTAGTCATAATATTCCTTTCTGGAACTGATAATTTATTGTGTGACTTACAAAGGATGGAGATAGAGTTAAAGACTCCGGGGACCCATGTGATGATGGCGAATATACGAGTAGAACCGACTTTAATCGATAAAGTTAAAGTTGCTCAAGCTACAGACCTGGAACTGATGCGTATGAGGAAGAAAGTACAAGAAGGTGCTATGCCAGAAGCAAGAATTGATGAAGAAGGAATACTTCGAGTCAACTCCAGACTTTGTGTTTCTAACGACCCTGGTTTAAAGTATAAAATCATGGTGGACGCGCACAACACACCATTTGTAATCCATCCTGGGAGTACCAAAATGTATCGTGATCTTCGTCATACATTTTGGTGGAGCAATATGAAGAGAGAGATAGCGTTGTTTTTCTCAAGGTGTCTAACTTGTCAACGAGTCAAGGCGAAGCATCAAGTACCAAAAGGTCCATTGCAACCACTTGAAATTCCAGAATGGAAGTGGGAGCACATTATCATGGATTTCGTTAATGGTCTTCCCAAGGTTTCTCAAGGCATAGATGCGATTTGGGTCATTGTTGATAGATTGACCAAGTCTGTTCATTTTTTACCGATACAAGAAACTTATACACTTGAACGTCTTTCTCGTATGTACATAAACGAGATTGTAAGATTGCATGGTATGCTAGTAACCATAGTTTCTGATCGAGACCCCAGATTCACTTCAAGATTTTGGGTTAGTTTGCAAAAAGCTATGGGCACGGATTTACGATTTAGCTCGGCATATCATCCTCAGACGGACGGGCAGTCGGAGAGGACGATTCAAACTCTTGAAGATCTATTAAGACTCTGTGTCCTTGACTTCAAGGGAAGTTGGGACAAGTTCTTACCATTGGTGGAGTTTTCCTACAACAACGCTATCAAACAAGTATTGGCATGGCTCCATTCGAAGCGTTGTATGGAAGAAAGTGTCGTTCTCCAGTATGCTGGGATGAGGTGGGTGAAGTAATGTTGTTGGGACCAGAGTTGGTACGTATGACTACGGAAAAGATTCAAACGATCCGACAACGTATAAAAACCTCATAAGATCGACAAAAGAGTTATGCTGATCTTCATCGAAAGGACGTGGAATTCGATATAGGAGATCATGTGTTGTTACGTGTTGCTCCATGGAAAGGAGTTACGAGATTTGGAAAGAGAGAAAAGCTCAATCCTCGATTCATCGGTCCATTTTTAATCCTCAATCGAGTAGGAACTGTGGCCTATAGACTCCCTTTACTGCCAAGTATGTCTCGTGTTCATAACGTTTTTCACATATCCATGTTACGTAAATATGTGGAAGAC
The DNA here is from genome assembly GCA_020205505.1 of Panax japonicus. NCBI lineage: Eukaryota > Viridiplantae > Streptophyta > Magnoliopsida > Apiales > Araliaceae > Panax > Panax japonicus. Next base: position 35,774 of record JAINUV010000138.1, read on the forward strand.
CCGAAACCACATTATTGAGTCAGAACCGGATGAAATAGCGAAAGATTTGACGTACGAAGAGGTTCATGTTCAAATCTTGGATAAGAAGGAACATATTCTACGCTCCAAGGTTGAACCTCAAGTCAATGTTTTGTGGAGAAACCATGATATTGAGGAAATGACCTGGGAGTTAGAATCTGAATGAAATCAATTTATCCTTACCTCTTTGACATACCAGGTACGTACCCTAATTTCGAGGACGAAATTTCATAAGAAGGGGAGGTTGTAAGACCCCAACTTTTATAAATAAAGATGAATTTTCTATAAATATCATTTTTGAATATTATAGAGTAAATTGATATAATGTTATAGTTGTGGGTAATATTTATAAATTTTGCAAAGTACGCAATTTGTTATATAATATTAGATTGGTCGGGGAATATTCATTTTAACAAGGCATATTCGTACAACGACACAATCATTGGTGGACCCCACAACGAAATTTTTGTCGGATTGAGAAAATGACAAAAATACTTTTTGAAAATAACGGCAGAAGTTTTTACCGTTAAATGTTGAAACACCCGGTGTTAAAAGTACAGTAATACGCGTGGTTGCATCGTAGCACACAGTATTGATTATTGATGCTTACGTGAGAAGTCACTCAGTTTTGTTCAATTATTGCTACAGTAATTGCTGCATAGTATCTCACGTTATTTGATTCAATTATTGTCAATATTTTATATATTATTAAATCAATAATTGAGACGACAAAGTTATTAATATTTTATTTGCAATATTAACGATGTCTAGAAGTTCTGTCAAGGAGATGTTTGATCACCTAATTGTGCGCCAATAGGGAGAAATCCTTATTGGAAAGCCCCCTTTTTCCTGGGAACGACCTGGTCGATTAATAATGTGAATAATAATAATGATGATGAGTTTTGTTTTATTAGTATTATTAATGTAATAAAACAAAAAGCTTTTATATAAACAGAATACTTTTTATAAAGTTATTCGTTTATTAGACTATAAATAGAATATATGATATTCTATTATGCATAGTGTTTGTATAGTGTCTACATAGTGTTTGCATAGTAATTTTTTTTATATAAAACAGAATACTTTTATAAAGTTATTTATTTTATTAGACAATAATTATAATATATTATATTTTATTATGCATAGTATTGTATAGTGTCTGCATAGTGTTTTGTATAGTAAAATCTTTTTATATAAAATAGAATACTTTTATAAAGTTATTCGTTTTATTAGATTATAAATAGAATATATTATATTTTATTTAAAAGATTTTGTTTTAAATAGGAAAAAGTCATCATTGGCCCGTAGTGCATTGACGAACAATTGTTGGCATGATCATGACCATTAGTGAATACACAAATATCCTTGGCCCGTAGTGCATGGATAATTTGTGGTCGTGATACTAAAGAATACATTGGTCGTAGTGCAGGGGTGATTCAATGATGTGGATTATTTATTAAGCTGAGTCTCAGCGATAAAAGTGATGAAAACCTTTTAAATTATAAAGATAGTAGATTTATTTTCTACTTGACTCTTTTAATGGATTGCTTGTTCCGCTGCAGTTAAACTTGATGTTTGTTATATTGTATCAGTTTAACACTATTGAAGACTAAAGATAATTTATTCTGCTTTATCTTAGTCATAATATTTCTTACTGGGCTAGTTGAGCTCACCCTTTTTTTCACTGATCTCTTCAGGAATGAGAACGTAGCAGGGACTAGTCGGGGAACGGAGTGACGGTCTAGAGGATAGCATTAGTAGTCCTTACTATTCTGTGAAATAGTGTGTTAATAAATGTATTGAGGACTTATTTTGAGTTTTAATGTTGTCTAGAAGACAATGTTTGTATTAAAACTCACAGCTCATGTTGTATATTTAAGATTGTATTTGAATTTTGTACCATGTATTGACGACTCAAGATGGGTGATGTATACCTATTTTGGGGGTATCACAAGGGTCATACCGATGGCAGCAGTCATTGGAGCAATGATAACTAGCAGGGAGGAAAAAATACGGACAAAAGCGATAACCACTCTGGTGGTAATCGTGGCCATGATAATAGAAGAAGCGAGTCGGGAGGAGATTTTCAAAAAGAGAAGAATAATAATGACAATGTGAAGATGTCAACACCAACTGTTCCTAGGGGAGGAGAACGACCACCGGTCGTTTGTTATAAATGCGGGAAAGAGGGACACATCAGCCCAAACTGTCCACAACAATCCAAGTTGTGTTATAACTGTGGAAAGGAAGGTCATATAGCTAGAGATTGTCTTGTAGCGAAACTAAGTCCAGCGGGGATGGTGACTCCAAAAGCTGTCCTGGACAAGTCAAAATCAGTGGTTCCTAGAAGAGCGTTTGTCGTAATTGCCCAAAACGTGAGGAATCCAAACGAGGTGATCACGGGTAAGCTAATCATAAACTCTTGCAAAGTTTATACCTTACTAGATATCGGTTCTAGCCATTCTTTTATCTCTCCTGTTTGTGCTCAACGTTTGAACTTGACTCCGGAGAAATTATACTTTGACTTATGTGTTGAAACTCCGTTAGGAGAAACTTTCATTACATCCACTGTTTATAAATCGTGTTTGATTCATGTTGGGACCATCACATTACCTGCCGATCTTATTTCTTTGAAAATACTTGTATTTGATGTGATTTTGGGGATTGATTGGTTAACCATCATCATGCTAAAATTGATTATTTTCGTAAGGTTGTTAGTTTTTATATTCCTAACCAAACTGTTATGCGAATTCAAACAACCAAACCACTAAAGTCAATCACTATCATATCAAACCATAAAGCCATTCGTTTATTGAAAACGGATGTCAATCTTTCTTAGCCCATGTCATAGACTTGAACAAAATACGTCAGATTTGAATAATATTTCTGTTGTTACCGAATTTCTTGACGTATTTCCTGAAGAACTTCCCGGTCTACCCCAGAATGTGAAGTTGAATTCTTTATTGATCTTGAACCTGATACAAACCCATTTCTAAAACCCCATATCGAATGGCTCCTATTGAACTTCAGGAGTTAAAGGTTCAACTGCAGGAGTAATTAGACATATGTTTCATTCGTCCTAGTACATCTCCTTGGGGTGCTCCTATTTTATTCGTAAAGAAGAAAGACGGGAGTATGCAACTTTGTATTGACTATCGGGAATCGAACCATGTCACCATAAGAATAGGTATCTATCCTCATCTGGCTTGAGGAAGTAGCATTCCTTGGGCACGTGGTGTAAAAATATTGAGTATCTGTTGACCCGGCGAAGATTTAAGCAATACAAAGTTGGGAGCAACCGAAGTCGGTGGTTAAAATACGTAACTTTCTGGGCTTAGCTGGATATTATCGGAGATTTGTGGAAGGATTTTCTCGAATCGCTACTCCGTTAACTCATCTAACTCGTAAAGATACAAAATTCGTATAGAGCGAGGAATGCGAAATGAGTTTCCAAAAACTCAAGAGGAGACTCATTTCGGCACCTGTTCTGACAATACCATCTGGTTCGGATGGATTTGTTATCTATAGCAATACTTCAGGCAAAGGGTTAGGATGTGTTCTCATGCAACATGTGAAAGTCATATCTTATGCCTCGTGACAACTCAAAGAATATGAGAGGAATTATCCTACTCATGATCTGAAGTTGGCATCATTCGTTTTCGCGTTGAAAATCTGGAGACACTACCTGTATGGGGCGAAAGTGGAGATCTATACAGATCATAAAAGCCTCAAATATTTCTTCACCCAAAAGGAACTCAACATGCGGCAACGACATTGGCTCGAGCTGTTGAAATATTACGATCATACCATCCAATACCATCTTGGAAAAACAAACGTGGTAGCTGACGCATTGAGTAGAAGATCATATGCAAGTACGAGTGCGATATTGTCAACGCAAATGCCCATTTTGTATGACTTGCAAAGAATGAAGATAGAGTTAAAGGCTCCAAGTACCCACGTGATGATATTGAATATACGAGTAGAACCGACTTTAATCGATAAAGTTAAAGCTGCTCAAGCTACGGACTTGGAGATGATGCGTAAAAAGAAGAAAGTGCAAGAAGGTGTTATTCCAGAAGCAAGAATCGATGAAGAAGGAATACTTCGAGTCAACTCCAGACTTTGTGTTCCTAACGATTCTGACTTGAAGCATAGAATAATGATGGAGGCACACAACACACCGTTTGTATTTTCCAACGTGGCGGGAATAAGAAAAAAAGAAATAAACACAAGCATTTCCTCTCTTTCACAATAGTCTTTCTTTTTCTTTTTCTCTTTCTTCTCGTTCTTCCTCCTCTCTCTCTCTCTACCTTTTCTTCTCTGACTCAAAATTGGGTCTTCAACTTGTATCCCTCTCTCTTCCTCATCCTCCTCCTCCTCCTCATCTCTCTCTCTATATCTTTTATCCCCCTCTCTTTACATGAATACACATCTCTATCAACACCATTATCATGCCCACCTTCAGATCTACACATTTGCACCAATATTTTCTACACAAGTTATGAAATTGATTTCTCTTTCTTTAAATCTGTTTTGATTTATTTTAAATGCATTTAACAGAGTTTTCTGGTGTTTTTGCTGGTGTTTATCATCAAAATCATATATATCTCGTCAATTTAAAATCTAATTTCTGTTTGATTTATTGGATTGGTGTTGGATCTGGTTTGAAGGAGTCTGAATTTGAATTTGGATTTGGATCTCGGTAGTCGTCGGATTCTGGAGCTAGGCTGTTATGTGGGTGATGGTGCTTCTTCTACTGCTGATCTGATCTGGTTTGCCGGCACGTTCGTCGATATTTTGCTGGTTGTGGGCAGCACGTGGGGTCCCTGTCGACTGTCATGACTAGTTGGTTATTTTTACTCAGCAGCTCCTTAATCCAAAATACTTAACAATGTACGACAAATATACTTTTTTACAAACCCCCCTCTCTACTTAGAAAATTGTTGATTTGAGTTTAGAAAATGGTGATTTGTTTAAATTCTTTACTGTTATAATTTTTTTTTTTGCCATTGAAGATGGATATTGTGTTTGTAGTTGAGTAATTATTGTACTTGAATACTATAAAGTTTGATTATTATTTTTGTTTTAATTTGTTACCACTGCTGCATTTATAAATTAGATTAATCCAGATTTTATAAAATGGATCGGCGCTCCATAACTTCCGGCGTCTTCGGTTGTTCTAGTTAATTGGATATTGATAAAAGATTATTTGGGAACTACTAAATTAAAGTGACGCCATTATTTCTTTATTAATTCACATTTTAAATTCATTTTATAAGACCAAGTCAAATGTTGTTTGCCACGTCATTTTTACATTGTTTTTTATTTTTTATATTTTCCACATAAAAAAATATTTAAATCAATTTAACGTCTATCCAAATTTATTAACAGAATGACCTAATTTAAAAATTAGTTAAATGAGTTGATTTGAAAAATAAAGTTCAATGGTGTATTAAGTAAACGTATCAACTATAGTAGTCAAATCATTAATTTTGCCAATATCTTTTTGTAGTTGTGCCAATGTGAAAATTTGTATATGTGAAATTACTATGATGTAAGCTATGTAAGGCATTAATGTGGCTTGAAAAGGTTAATTGAATTTTTGTAATGTATACAACTCCACCAACAAACTAACTAATACACTTCCTTTCAATTATATATATATCCCGTTATCTCCCGAAAAAATTATATAGCACCTCCATAGAAATTTCTCTCATCTAACTCATTTTTTCTGTTGCTGAACTGAATATCTTCATACAGCTTCAAAATCTTCATTGTTGACATATTTCTCCTAATTTGATACTCATTCTAACATTAACTTGGAGCTCTCCCTCACCTACACAAGTCTCTCAATGGTATTCAGTTGTCTTAGGGACTGTTTATTTACTTTAAATGAGCCTAAATTTGAACGAATAAGTCATTTAGACCGTTTATTTAACAAATTTTAATTTGTGAATCTTCATCCAAAATTTATAACTGAATGATATTTTTACTTATATTCTCTCATAGACAATTAAAATTTACATTCAATATCATCTATTTTACTACCCCCTCCCGTCCCATGATAAAAGTCTTTATTTTAATTTGGGGTAGTCCCATGTTAAATGTCCACTTTCTTTTAATAGTCCAAACTTTTACATATTTTTTTTCCTATTATACCCGTATCATTAAATATCTCTACTTTTCTATTCTAATTCTCTCTCCATATTTAATAAGTATGGAGAGAGAATATTTTGATTTGAATAGCTAGAAAGTCATTCTCCCACCTACATTGAAAATAATTAATGACATATATTATGGGCAATTTTTTTCATTTCATTCATCTTCTTAATATGCGTGAAAATCTACCAATACTTTTATCCTGAGACGGAGGGAGTATTATAAACAAATTTTGTCATGTACAAATTATTTTTATTTTTGTTAACAACAATTTGAATAACCAATCTATTATATATACTAAATCACAGTTCATGACACATTAAATTGACATTTGTCTTTCTAAAAATTAGACATCTATCCTCCTAAACATTGTGAATGTCTTTGTTTCAACTTCATGTCTTAGAACATTCATACTAATTACCCTTCTCTTAAATATTGGATTTTGGATTATAGTATCTTCCTGGTGCACTTGATGATGCTGCAGTTACCGAAGCTTTAGAGTTGCACAAGATAAAAATCGCCAATGGACTTTTTTTAAAACTTCTGCATAAAAGGAGAAGAGAGCTCCGACTAGGATAAGGATGGGCGAGAAAGTGCAGCAATTCAGCCAACATTTCCCTCCTTTCTCCAATAATCCTGCTACTCTTGTCAGACCTGTGTTCTCAATAGAAATTTAAGATAAAAAAAGAAAAATAAATAAATATACCAATAAAAAATACCTTTTGTAACCGGAATACAAACTTATAAATTAAGCAAGCCTGCCAAGTATCAATACACCTGCAAAATATTTGAAAACCTAGTTCGTTAAAATAGCAGTATACAATATCAGTCAAACATTACAAACAAATATTATTTCAATAATACCTTTGAAGCCGAAATTTGTTCATGGTTGCAAATACCCACATTAATCCAATTTCAAGAAGTTTAATCTCCTATATTTTGCCCATCTTCTACTTACATAGTTGTGAATTGTATATGTTA
>JAINUV010000139.1:0-25223 GCA_020205505.1 Panax japonicus
TGCATAAGATATGTATAGTTGCAGTTGATAATTTGCATAAGATATGTTTCTCCAATAAGCCTTGCAGTATAGTTACAGAACTTGCAGTGACTTTTGCTAATATGTATAGTTGCAGTGAACAAAGGAAATATAGTTGCAGTGACTTTTGCAGTGAACAAATTGCAGTGACTTCTTTGTTTATTATTTTTGTTTAATTATTTTCAAATTACAGTGATAAAATTATTTCTTTTTGCTTTTTTTGCAGTGACTTTTTTGCGGTGACTTTTTTTTGTAGTGAACAAATTGCTTAGTTTATCAGGCAACATGTAAACAACTTGCAGTGAACAAACAACTTGCTTAGTTTATCAAACAACATGCTTAGTTTTCTTGTTTAACTTGCAGTGAACAAAACAAGCTAGTTATCAAACAACATGGTTAGTTTGAAGTGAACAAATTGCAATGATCAAATTAATTCCTTTTTGTTTATCAGGCAACATGCTAATTTTCTTGTTAGCTCAAAGCAAGCATGGAATTGGATGGCCAGTATGGTTTTTGTTTATCAGGCAACATGCTAATTTTTTGTTGGCTCAAAGCAAGCATGGAATTGGTCCAATTGGAAGGCAACAACAACAACTAGCAAGTGGTAGCAACAAACAAGAAAATTGGTAGCAATAGCCAACAGCAGCAAGCTTAATTGTTGGCAGTATGGTTTTATAAAGTATGGTTTTTTTTGTTATCAGGCACAACAACAACTAGCAAGTGGTAGGCTAGCAACAGCAGCAACTAGCAACTAGCAAGTGGATTATGTTGTTATGGAACTGTTAACTAATAACTAGTAACTGCTGTTGTATGAACTGTTATCTATTAACTGTGTTGTTTATGGGACTGTAACTAGTAAATGGTTGTTTATTGGATCTGTTAACTAGTAACTGTGTTGTTTATGGAACGTTAATGGATTGTAGGAAACTGTGTTTGTTGTTTTATGGATTTTAGGAATTAAACTGTGTTGCTGATATTTCTTTTTAATTCGGTTATTAACCGAATAAACCGAACGAATATCCTATTCGGTTATTCGGTTATTCGGTTATTCGGTTAGTACAAAATTCGGTTACTTGTTCGATAGTAAAAAAAGTTCTTTTTCAGATACCGGTTATAACCGAATTACTGGTTCGGTTCGGTTATTAACCGAATGCTCAGTCCTAGCCTAGGCTGCATCCACTTTATGCTGCAACATGGCATGTTATATCTAATATATATATATATATAATATATATATATATATATATAGATATATATATATATATATATTATACGGTAATCATGTGTTGCAGGAATAGGAGGATGGAGTATTGTATTTTGTTAATACCCTGCTAGTTCTCCGTCTTGATTCCAAAGTTGGAATCAAATAAGTTGCAGATACCCTGCTAGTTTACCTTTACGTGAATTCGTATAGTATAATATATATATATATATATATATATATATTATTGTTAATAATTTTAGTTAAAATAAAAGTTTATTTAATTTTAAAATAAAAGGTTTATTTTAATCTTTAAATAAAAAGGGTTATTTTAATTTTAAAATTAGAATTTCATGCTAACTAATTAGAGTTGAAATTGGATTCCATTATAACTAATTGGAGTTGAAATTGGATTATATGTTTCCTTAAATAAAAGAGTTTATTTAGATATGAAATAAGATTTCATATTATTCAAAATAAAAGAGTTTATTTGTGAATAGGAAAGAGAATCCTAATTTCTTTAAATAAAAGAGTTTATTTAGATATGAAATATGATTTCATATTATTCAAAATAAAAGAGTTTATTTGTGAATAGGAAAAAGAATTCGTATTTCCTTTAAAAAAAGTTTTTTTACATGGAATTAGATTCCATAATTAATTAAAATAAAGGAGTTTATTTTGATTAAGGATTTTGATTAAAATAAAATAGTTATTTTATTCAAAATTGGATAAATTAAAAATAAAATAGTTTTATTTTGATTTAAATTTGGATTAAAATAAAGGAGTTTATTTTGATTCAAAATTAAATTTTATACTAACTAAATTTGCCCATTAAATGATATCAATATATATTGAATGTTTATTCATGAGATGAATGTTATTTATTGATGCATATGGTGATGTGTATGAATAAATGGGATTGATTATGGACTATGACCAATGTGATTGGATTTTATTTTAGTTGGATGCATGAATGTATGTTTTATTAAATGGGGTCTGCGTACTCGTCTTCTCTAATTTTCTTAATGTAAATTCTAACTCTCTCCTATGTACTTCCCCTTGACTGCTGATCAAGGTTTCTATTTATTTTAAATAGTTTTGTAATGAATAGTTATAATATTTGAAGAATTGAGATCAAGGAGCAAGGAGCGCTTGAAGACCCGTTTGTAATGGAGCCCGTTTAAATGTAATAGTTATTTTAAATATTAATTCTTGCACCCCTAGGGTTTGACCTTTTGGTTCACTTGGTGGCTCTAGTGAACCAAACTAGAATAAAAGTCCATAATCAATCCAGGTAGAATATATATCTAATAATAGATATATATATATATATATAGTATATAGATAAATATATATATAGATATATATATTATATTATGCAAACATGCTTCGCATGTTTATTAATATGACACATATTTTATATATGTGTGTGCATGCGCGCTAAACCAAAATGAGACAAATTAATAACAAACTCCTTAATTTTTTATATTAAGTCCTAAGTGTTCAAAGATAGCTATTGGAATATCGAACGTCGCCTTTTAGCATGATAAAATTAATAGAGTATTAAATATTTATATGACGTTTTTTGTGTCCCAACAAGGCAAGTATTAAGTATTTAAGAGTTAATTTACCACATTTGATGCTTATAAAGAAAATTGAACAATTTTGTTTTGTTGGTGCACCACAAGGACGATAGTTTTTCTTTTTTGAATATATGGAGTGCTAGGTTGGACTTAACTTGGATCCTTTTAGTTTGGATGTGCACACCCTTGACCATTATGAGCTAAGAGCAAAATACAGGAGGTGCATAGTTGATGTAATTGACAAGAGTGTCTACCTATTTATTTTATATAGTTTGTTGTGTCACCACAAGGTTATATACATTTGAAATGAGATCCTTATTCTCACTAGCATATCTTTAATTAGATATTGCCCGAACTATATATTGAGGGTAATATAGTTTGAAGAAAAATAATGGGAGATACCAAATTTAAACAAGACCTAAATTATTTGGTAATTAATAAAAGACTTATGCTAAATTGTTGTTAATTACAAATGCATTTACAGAATTTTTATGGTTTAAATTTACTAATCATTGCGTAGCATATTAAATGTTAAATTAATCCGACCGAATTAAACGGAGTGGTTAAGGAATTTCAGAATAGTTTTATATGGCTGAAAAGCTATCTTATGTCCTTAATAAGCCTATCCCTGCAATGGTTGCAGACAATGCCTCTGAGGAACAGATTGCTACTTTTAAAAAGTGGCAAGATGATGCACAGTTGGCTCAATACATCACTGCTCGCATCTAAGAGTAACGAGCTTCAGCGGCAACATGAAACTATGGATCTCTACTGATATTCCCGCACATCAAGTAGTTGAGGTAGGAAGTAGAACTATAGATATCAGATATACTAAGGAGCTCTTTCGATCTAGGAATACGATGACACTACTGTAGCAGACACAAGTCCTTAGCATAATTAATTTGATTGATCAATAAAGACAACGAGTTTGTTATGGATGGAGAGTTGAGCCAGATTGATCTTGCACTCACATCCCGGACTCCTCTCACAATTGTTGTGAATTTTCATATGAACAAGCTAGATATCAGCTTCGCTGATTTGCTTAACATGTTGAAAAAATGTTGAGAGTCACTTTCCAACAAGAAAGGCCAAGTCTTACTGTAGGTACAAATGATCTTCTGAAAAGAAGAACGATTTAAAGAAGGTAAATAAAAAGGCATAAATAAAGGATAATAAGAACAAAACTGATACGGATAGAAAAGGAGTTTTCTTCCACTACAATAAGCCTGGAAACTGGAAAGAAACTGCGAGAAGCATCTTGCAGAGGCTAACCAAAGAAGCTTAGTGAAGTTTCGGTTATAAATATAAATTTGTTCATGATTTAAAATAAATTTTTCTTTAAGTCAAGGTTCTACTTGGGTATTGGATACCGACTTTGGTTATCATAAATATAGATTTATGAAGGGACCAAGCAGAAGTAGAAAGCTAAACAAAGATAAGTAATCCTATGTGTGAAAAATGAAGCAAAGGTTACTGCATTAACCATAAGAACTTATAGTTTAGCACTACCTACGGACAAATCTATTAAATCAATAAGTTGTTATAGTATTCCTGTTATCGTTGGAAACATTATTTCTATTTTATTGTTGGACAATAAAATCTTTTGTATTATATTTAGAACAATTGTTGTTCTATTTATAATAATAATATTTTGTATAGAACTGGAATATTACTTAATAGATTTAGTATACTTGACTTACATGAAAATTATTTTGCATATTGAACAAATCAGTATAAGAAAAGGTGATGATCATTCAAAGAGTTGAATATGTGTATTTCCTGAAATACAAGTCTGAATTATTTGAAAGGTTCAATGATTTCAGAAATGAAACAAATTGGCAAAGTATTAAGATTCTTTGATTAGATCAAGGAATAAATACTTGTGCAATAAGTTTCTAGATCATCTCAAATGATTTTCTCATAATGGACGCCTCTTGATATGCAATAATTGATTGATGTATCTGAAAGGAAAAATCGTACCTGTTGGACATAGTACGGTCCATAATGATTTTACCGACATTCCAGTATCCTTCTGGGGTAATGTCCTAGAAATGACTGCATATCTACAAAAAAGGAAACCTCAAAATCTGACCCCAAGACTCCGTAAAAGTTATGGATATGGAGGATTCTTAATCTTAAGTATGTTAAGATAAGGGGTTGTCCAACTTATGTGAAAAGGTTTCAAAGGTTAAGCTTGGGACAAGATTTGACAAGTGTAGATTTGTGGGACATCCTAAAGTAAGTGTAGGGTATATGTTCTATAATCCTACTTAACAAAAGGTGTTTGTTATGAAACACGCTACCTTCTAAGATAAAGGTGTTTATCATTAAAGGGGCTAGTGGGAGGATAATAGATCTTGAAGAGTTCAAGAACCACAAAACACTATAAGTCAAATAAGAAGAACATGTAGATAGACCTATTGTACCACAACCGAATCGTAAATCTGGAATAGTATCAAAGATACCTGGGAGGTATAGATTCATCATGGATGATGATAATGAGGTACGAATCATAGAAGATGATGATCTAGAGTTACATACGATGAGGTAAGAGTTCTAGTATGTACAAAAGGGTCAGTGGGAGCATCGTGAAATTTCTAGTATTATATGTTGATATACTACGGATGAGGAATAACATACCAATGCTACAATCAGTAAAGATAAAGTTGTCTAAACATTCCTCCATGAATGATTTGGGAAGAGTATCTTAATTGGGGATGCGAATCTATATAGATAGATTTAAAAGGATGCTCGGCTTAACCCAAGGAACGTATATTAATTTGATGCTAAAGTCGTTTAGCATGGCAAACTCCAAGCGATGTCTCATGTTGATGAGCCCTGGAGTGTATCTCTCTTAATAGTCCCCATAGACTCATAAAAGAGAGATCGCATGAGTAACTATCATGTTTGCAATAAAACGTACGAGACCTGATGTTGATCAGACATATTATAGAGAAGTTCACTATGAGATAGTGAGAAACATCTTAAAGTACTTAACTGGAACTAAGGATGTGATCATATTCATGGTGGGTCTAAATTAAAACTAGAAGGCTTAACAGACTCAAGTTTTTTTTAGACATACCAAGACGACAGGAAATCCACTTTAAGGTAAAATGTTACCTTGAATGGTGATGCAGTGAATTGGAAAGGTTTCAAACATCAAAGAGTTGTTGGTTTAGTGATAAAGATAAAGTATATAGATATAAATGAAGCTGCAAGTTGATTGTTTGGATTAAAAATTCATTACAGAACTAGGAATATTTCCTAAGTCTCATCTTGGATCTAAACATGTGTTGTGGCACTTTTATTTGATTATGGAATCATTGAAAGATGGGAAATCACTATAGAGATAGTGGACTCTCAAGAACAACATTACATATCCATTAACTAAAGCTTATCCAACAGCAGGATAATCGTCACTTAGAGAAGAAGAGTATGAGATACCATGACGATTGACTTTAGTGAAAGTGAGAGATTGAAAGTAGTATGCACACAAGTCAATCATGTTTGATGATAAAACATATACTTTGTAACAATCTTATTCATTTATTAATAATAAGTATTAAAGGCTTTTAAATTATCTACATGATTCTGTTTTATAATATGTGATAAACCCATAGTTTTAAGCAATGCTTTTAGAATAATGATGATGATCATTCTAATGAGATTTAAATTCTTAGAAAGCTTAAAACTAAAATAGTTCCCAATCGTTGGATTACTAAATTGAGGATTAGTAAATTCGGATAGATTGGTACATACATTGCTTGCTCATTGGATGAGGATGATTGATCTCATGATCATTTGTGTGGAGACACTAAAGCAATTATGTAGGTGCTTATTAGAGAATAAGTTCACTGAACGTGGCTCGCTAAGGAATACTTAATGGAGTTTTACTTGCCTGTCAATACGAATTCCTGTAGTGATAGTAGTACAAGTGATCCTTGGACTTGAGATCATCATAGCATCTTGTGTATGATGAATTATACTTTGACTTATTCCTTAAGACCCTTAGGGTATATCAAAGGGTATGCTTGGGTATAATAAGTTGTACATGGAGATAATGTATGATCAATAAATAATCTACCACTTCTAGTAAAAGAAGAGAAATGTCCTATGTGATTCGATAAATGACAACTCAGTAGTCCTTGGCCAAGGCATAATGAAATTAGAAAGGAGTTTCTAATTTGCATTATTTGGAGTTGTGCATTTAAGAATCGAAATACATATAATTAAATAAAATAAGACTTGACAATAATTCCATGTCTTATATTTAATTGAGACATTGTATGGTGGAAGGATTGAATTGTACAGTAACTATTTACTCAAAAGGTTCTTTTATGATTAATGTTGAAATCTATATTATCTGGAAAGTCGTTGATCGCTAGGGAGGCTTATCCCTATTGTAGAATAAATATTATTTATTTAAATAAATTATTAGTTTAATTTATAAATTTAAAGAAAATTAGAATTGTTCTAATTGATTTATTCACAACCGGTTTAATATGGAGAACGTAAAGGGTCACACAATAAAAGGAAGAATAATTATTTAAGAAGTTAATGGAATAATTGTAATAATATGTTAAGTATATTTAATTTAATCTATTGTGATAGAATAAATTAAATAGCTTAATATTTATTATTTAATATTTTTGAAATATTAAACATAAATTAATAAGAGGAGTCTTATTAATATTATTACAATTATTATTATTTTAATTTCTAAAAGAGTTTAGGAATTAATTTAATATAAGTACTCTCATTTATTCCTAATAGGATTAGGATGGAAAATTAGTTAAAAGAGTTTAATGAATTATCCCTAATAAGATTAGGGAGCTTAATTAATTAAAAGAATTTAATTAAATAAATAAAACACAATTCCTTAATTGTTAAGGAGGGTTGCCCACATCTATAAATAAGAAGAGTCGTATTATGGGTGAGGTGGTTGTTGACGTATTTATAGAATACGTAATTCCAATAGTTGGGATAGTACACCTCTTTCTATGAGAGATAGAAAAACTAGGGTTTTATCAAATACCCATCTTCTTGAATTCTTCTTCTTCCTTGGTAGATCACCTCTAGAGGTCAAACACTTGGGTGGCTAACGTTGATCAAAGGAAGGAACCAAACCTGGTGGATTCAAGTTGAACGCGAAAAGGATTGGAGGTGAACTTGTACCTGAGGAAGCTCGGATCTTCAAGGGTATGATTCTTGTTCTTTCTTTTTCGTTGAATTAATAATTGTGCATAAAGGGTGATCCGGGTATATGGTTTGTAAAGTTTTTAAAACTTTGATTTTACACTTTTTCGCTTATTTTATGCAATTTGATTGCGTTCTTGAATATTACAAACCTAACAGAAAGGCTTGGTCATGGTCGGTCAACCGACTTTGACCATTAATAACTTTCAATCTATGCTAGATCTGATCCTGATTCAAGTTTTAGAGTTAAGGCCACATGACATACTACAAGTACAAACCTTTAACACATACAAATCATTAACGAGCACGAATCTATGAGGTCTGACATTCGGTTGTCAAACTTCATTTTCCAGATTTCTAGATTTTATAAAACTTCAAATCCGAGCCTTTAGATGTTATGGATATAACATCTAGCAACCCAGCTCATTATTATACACTACCTATAACATATTTTAGCACAAAAATCTAACATCTAACATGGCCTTCAAGATCATATTTCATTTAGGGTTCATACCTTTCTATGAACAAGTTCTTGAATCTAGGGTCCTGATCTGTTTGTGGATTTTGTGGGGCTTGATTTGTGACTGATCTAGCAAGGAAATTTTGTGGGTTTGAGCTTGAGAGATTTTGGTTGGGTGTTGGTTGCACAAATGGGGCAATAATCCACTTTCTCTCTCTTAATCTATATGTAAAACTTGTATGTATTGTATTTGGATGGCTAAAGGCTGATGTGCTGCTGTTTTATTAGCCCCTAGCTAGACTAGGTTGATGTCATATGTGACGCCCCCAAAATAGGTATACAACACCCATTTTGAGTCGCCAAATTCATGGTACATAAAGCAAACTACAACTTCAATAATACAAATGTCGTGTGAAATACGACAATACCTACTGTGAGTTTAAATACAAATATTGTCTTCTAGACAATATCCACACGCAAATAAGTCCACATTATAATTATTCAAACACTATTTTATAGAAATAGTGAGAACTACTAAAACATCTTCCTAGAACCATCACTCCATACCCCGACTCGATCCTACTATGTTATCACCTCCTGAGAAGAAAAATGGAACAAAAAGGAAAGGGTGAGCTCAACTAGCCCAGTAAAGAATATTATGACTAAGATAATATGCAACAAATTATAGTTAGTCTTCAACAGGGAAAAATCTGATAAAAACTCAATCTTTGTCGTAGAAGAGTCACGTAGACAATGAATTCTACTGTCTTCTAAGATTTAAAAGTCCATCATCAATATTTCATCCCTGTAACAACAATCAATATACATCTTTAATCATCTTTGCACTACAGGCCAAAGATATTCATTTGTATCACCAGTTGGTCATGTTCATCTCAACACCTGTTCATCTTTGCACTACGGGCTAAAGAGATTCATCAGTTTAATCATTCATCTTTGCACTACATGCCAAAGATATTAATCAAGTATCACCATTAAGGACTGAGGATGATGAAAAACATTTTTAAGAACGAATCCAGTGAGATATAAGGACAAATATTAGGGATTCGTACAACAGTTTGTCCAAGATCAATAATACTTCATAACAACTGATTTTGAAGTAGAACTCAAAAATAACAATCAAAACATGGATACAATCAAAGATAGTAGCCAAAATAGATATTTTGGACAAAAAGAAGAAATTTCATTTTTCGATGAATAGTGTTGTATTCGTGAATAGTGCCGTAAACGTGAATAATGTCGTACACGTGAATAGTAACTCTGACACCAAAAGATAGAAATTTCACAAAATATCATCACGCTTCGTGAATAGTACCCGTGAATAGTAACTCGTGAATAGTAACTCATGAATAGTAACTCCGACATGAAAAAATTCCAAATTGATAAAAAGTTCAGAACAATATTTTGGCATAATGATATTGAAGAAGATAATATCATTTAAGAAGAAACAACATTCCTTACCTCAAAATAACCGTATTTCTGACTGAATTTCGGGTATAGTGTTGACAGAAACTTGCACTGTATAGCAACACTCAAAGTATACTCACAAAAATACACTCGATAATATAGAGAGAGAAAGAGAGAAAACTTGTTTCTGGTATGATTTTAAATTCTAACTTAGCCCTCTATTTATAGGAAAATGCTAGAACGCCAAAGGAGACTAAATTAATAAAATATTAATATTTACTAAATATTCAAGCCTATCACACAGAAATCTGATTTTAGCATTTCCCACATGCCCACCTTCTAGAAAAAAAAATAAAAAAAATGTTTTTGAAATAAAAAAATAATTAAACTTTCAAAAATCAATTATTTTGGAACCCCGAAACTTTAATAATTCACAATAAATAGCCCCTTTGTCAAAAAATTCGAATCTCGCAACCTTTTATAGGAATTTCAATTCTCTACAACTTTACAGAAGAAATTTTTTCCAAATTCCAAACAGAAATTATCCAAAATCCACAAACGGATGATTTTTAATTCTTGCAGTCCGACAAAATACTGATAAAACATCCTCAGCATTAATTCCTTCAATTATATCAACATAAAATAATATATTCATCAATTATATCCACATCAAATAAATATTTCTTTATCATATGAATCAATAATTAATTATTCTTAAATAATATTACAGAATCACAATTATGACAACCAGGCCGTTCCCAGGAAAGAGGGGGCTTTCCAATAAGGATTTCTCCTTACTGGCGCGTAATTAGATGACCAAACCTATCCTTGACAGAACTTTCTAGACATTGCCAATAATGCTATCTAATAATATTATTCAAATAATATGAATTATTGATATGATAATGAGAAATACTGTGCAGTGACAATTATTGAAACAATAATAATATAAGCTAACAATGCAGTCATTATTGAATCAATATAATAAAATAATGAACAGTAACTACTGTAACAATTATTGAGTAGTACCTTCTTACGTACGAATCAATAATTCAACCATACTGTGCAATATCGTGTGCTACTGTACAACCACGCGTATTACTGTATTTTAACCACTAGGTAACCCAACAGTGTTAACGGTAACAATTTACGCCGTTATTTATAAAACTCAATCTTTGTCGTTTTCTTTCATCCAACCGTTTTTCGTTAAGGGGCCCACAAATGATTGCGCCGTCGTACGGAGATTCCCGACAATAAGAATATTCCACGACCAAACGAATATTCCCCGACAAAAAGAATATTTTGTAACCACTTGCTTATTTTATAAAATTTTCACATTTCACCCATAACCAAAGCATTATATCAAATTAACCCTTATTAATTTAGAATAATGAATAAAGGAAAATTCAATTTTATTTATAATAAGTTGGGGTCTTACATCATAACAAGATTTAGTAAGATTTTGCCATCAATAATTCAAGAATGGGACAAAAAAGAGTATTTTGGTCAATTGTCTTTTAATTTTAATGGTATTCTTGTCCTGGTACTTGAATCTAGGGTTGAATCACTAGATTTTAAATCTTAAAGTTTCCCAAATAATTTTTAGGGTTTGAAAAATTAAAATTAAAGTGTAATAAAATTTTAATTAAAACTTACTAATTAAAATTAGGGGTTTTAATAGAAAATTAGGGTTTAAATAATTAGGGTTCCTTAATTATCATTAGGGTTCCCAAATTAACAATTCAATTTACTAAAATAATAATTAGGGTTTCTAATTTTAGTAATTAGGGTTCCTAATTAGCAAATTAGGGTTTTCAAATATTAATTAGGGTTTTTCTTAATTAACAAAAATTCTATAATATGTTACTTAATTTATATAACACCATTTCTGACCGACCTTAAACTCCAGTTTTGAGTTTCCAATTATGGTATATGACAATAATACTAGGGTTTGTCGTAATACACCATAATTGACTAACCAATATCTGTCTACACATATACAGTATATATTTATAACGCTAAAAAATAATATTATATTTAATATAATATTATTTTTCTCATTCGTTGCTCAAAATCCAAAATTAGTGTTTAGATTCCATATCTGATTTATCTTTCATATATATATATATATAACATTATTTATTAAGTTATAATATTTAACTTAATAATATAAACTAAAATTTATATAATAAAATAGTAATTATAATAATTTCAATAATCATTTCATATATTATTTAAATGATGTAAAAATCATATTTTAATATAAAATAATTAATAAAGATATTTATATTATAAAATTAATTACTATAAGAATATACTTTATAATGATAAATAATTCTAAAATAAAATTATTTGAAATTATTCTTGTAATAGATAAATATTATTTACGACATATATATACATACACATTACTTGGCACATATTCCCATCTTTAAAAAAAATTATATGCAAAATTTCTTATTTATTTATATAGAAAATATCGGGTTATTATATTGGACTTTATGTCCGGGGGTTGTCTCCGGGCATGGATTTTGATCTCCCAGAGTTGTCTCCGGGGTTGGATTTTGATATCCCGGGGTTATCTCCGGGTCTAGATTGGATTCTTGCATGGTTGTTGCCGGGGCTGGATTTTGATCTCCCAGGGTTGTCTCCGGGGTTGGAGTTGATTTCTTAACTTCTAGGGTTGTCTCTAGAAGACGATTCTGCCCTCCTGCATGATTAGTAATAGGAATGCAAAATTTTGAGTGTCTACAAACGAGAAAACATTATTTATGCAGAAACACTTCTTTTATATAACATTTCGTATTACGTCGTAGTATTTAAACAGTGTAAAAATACGTATTCACTATTTATAAGTACAAAAAGTCAAAATTAATATTTTGGCTAATCGAATGAGTTAAGAAAGCTAACTAGAAATCAAACTAGAAGCAAACTAAGTTGGATTTAGACCAAGGGGAAGGGGAAACCATTATGGAAGGGCCTTTTGGCAATATTGGAAGCTTGAATTACTTACATGGCTTGTAAGTATCATTGTTTGTCTTGCATCTTTAATGACAAAGTGGGAGCTTGTTTAGCTTTAGTGTTGTCAAGCAATGCAATGAGAGATGTGGCCTAATTACTTACTCGGGAAGTGTTGTTATGCATAGAGTGGGGAGTTGTGCCTTGTATTGCAACACAATTATTGCAAGAGATAAGTTTGGTAGGTCATGGCCTTGTATGCCACTTGTGTGTGGGTTAGCTTGTCGACCTAGTTAACCACTTGTGTGTGGTGGAGCATGGTGGCTGTGATGCCCCTAAATTCAGACAATAATGTCTCCAATTCAGTGCTTCACAATCTATCACTAATAACATACTAATAACTCATACAACGGAATAATAGAATAAATTACATTGACTTAATATAATTATCCTCTCCCCAAGGTCTCGTAATCATTACTAAAGCATATTATATAACCTAAGTTTAATCATAACTTAATATATATCTTAAATATGTCTTATTACAACATAGTATTAACATCTAACATAAAGGACTAAAGCTATTCCATAGCCTTGTTGTAACGCCCGAGAAAATCAGATTTTTAGGAGAATTAAAATTTTATTTAATTATGTGGATTAAATGAATTTAATTGATTATTTATGGAAGCAAGCTAATTGAAGGTCGTTCTATGACCTAGACATATCAGAACATCATAGGATTTTGGCTACGTGATAGAATTAAAGTGTTTTAATTTCCAAAACGAAAATAAAAGCTTTCCAAGATATTTTTCAGAAAACACTATTCACGCATTTCTGCTCAGGAATTATTTTTAAACTTCCGAGAAATACGTAAATATAGAATATCAAGGTGAGATGGAATATCCAATAATATTTCAGTTATGGAAAACGTAATATTTCGCCTATGGACTTAATTTGAGAACGTTAGGAAAATCAAACGTTAAAAAGTTAGGGTAATGAGGGTATGATATGTAGGTATTGTGCGAGGTAATGAATACGAGTATGATACGAGGTATTATACGAGTATGTATGAATGATGGTATATCATATATCAGGAAGTAGTATATGAGTTAGAATACGAGAATAATACGTATAGAATACGTTATAAGGCTTTAAGCCAAATGTAATGGATTTGTTGAATTGTGTGGGAAATTGTGTTGTTCAATGGAAAGTGTGATAAGGTCCAAATGTAAGAATGGTCAAGTCCAATTTAAATTAATGAACAAGCCCAAGTCTTTATTTAATTGCAAGCCCAATGTATAAGTTAAATTAATTTAGCTAAAGGCCCAAATTAAGAACCAATGGGTTATAGGATGGTTTAAACCCATGGGGAAAACCATGGATGATCCAAAGTGGTAATCAAGTATACTTAATAACCAAGAGATACAAATTCAACACTTAATATCTGCCGGATAATTTATATAATGTGATAAATACGGATAATTTTGTGAAACATATAAAATATTACCTCCAGGAAGTGTATATGCGGGTATCCTCGGCAAACCCAACACTCGATATCTGTTGGTACTGCTAGTAGTGGGATTCTGAGATGCGACCCATAGTCTGAGCTCCTTATCCTGATCTAATACTATATCGGGAAGAGGGGTGGCAGAATCTAACGGCTCCGAACCCCTCCTAATAGCCTACAGCTCAGCTATACGCTCGTCCCGAAGCCTCTGAAATTGGTCCTATAATGTATTCCGTATACGTATGTTAATTATATCATTTTATTTACGATTGAATATTTCTAAAAGCTAAGTAGTAAAATTAGTTTTACCTGTATAACTAAAGTTGCCTGAGACAAAGCACGCTCGTCCTTAGGCGTGTGGGCTCGATCTCAAAACTCTAGAATGGTAGGATCTCGGCCCAAGGTCCTCCCCAATGCCTAATAAAAACATTCATAAAACAGGTATTACATATTTGTGTGAGAACTTGATACCTAAATAACTAAATACAACACACTTACCGTCTTTGCCTCCTAGAACGACTGAGAACCAGTGGTGTGTACTATCGAGAGCTGACCACGGTTCTTCTTCGTCTGCTCAGATTTTTTCTTGAAGTTATCAACCTCCCAGTGCGCACACATAGCCTCTCAGGCTAAATCAGAGACTATGCGGGGCTTATGATCTCTGATGGTGGTCCTGAGCTGGTCCTCAATTGTCCGGGCTGCCCTCTATTGCATCTCATACAGCCAGCCAGAGTAATTCGAAGTGACATAGTGCTCAATCACATCGTCGCCAGCTGACTGAGAGATGCTCGGGTCAAATCGATAATAAACCTATAATAAAAGTTAATTTAAAATTAGAAACAATTGAAGAAGGGATCTTAATACCACTATGTAGTAATTAATATAATATGATTAACTTACGTGGATCTATCGCAAGACGATCTACATAAAAGTGGCAACGTACCGCGCATACTGACTGGACCGCATTCACCCTCTCGGGAGATGCGTCAAACAGATCGCCTGTAGGGTGTGCTTAGCCACCGGGTCTAGTATACTACACAAAAAGTATAACAATATGTGAATTGTGTTTTGCAATATCTAAAATTAATATTACCAATATATTAACACTTACTGCTGGGAATCGACATCCACCAGTACTATAAGTGGCACTGCCGGCGGACGACCAAAGATATTGAGGTTCGAACCTCGGTGTCATCGACGAGGTGCATCTGTAATAATTATATTTAACTAAATCAATAAACATTGTAACTAATGCAGCTTGAGATATATTTAAATCCTAGACTCGATAAGTACTTACTTATGCTTAAAGAAGCGCCTCCATCGTGGCTACCGTCTACAGTACCGGAACGCCCACCTCGATGACCTCCACCGCTATGTCTAGCCATGAATATCCTACTGTAATAACAAAATATTGGTAGATTATGAATATTCAGGTTTAATAATATGTGGTATGTATCAATATGAATGCTCATTTTCAATTACGCACGTCATCAAACCCATTAGAATCAACGTGTATATCATTCTCAGATTCGGTATCTTCCCCATCCTCAGTTTTGACTTGAGTTTCGTCATCATTATCATCCTCAACGACTACATAATCATTCATGTGTATGTTTACCTCGTCATCATCATCATCAGGTACGTCAATGACATCAGTACTCGCCACATCTTCAGCATAGAACACTACGACCAAAGGTTTTCTAACATCTTCTTAAAACGCCTCATCCATACCAAACATGTTATCAACATTAAATGAACGTGTTTTAGTAGTGACTACTATGTACCAGGGGCTACAAGTATTTATGACATTTGGAGCGTAATACACTTGAATCGCTTGACTTTCTAACACGAACACATCATGAGACTGTAACACCGACTTGATATCCACGGTTATGATCCTATTACGATCAACTTTAACCCCCCTTTTCAGTATCAAACCAGCTACACTTAAATGTAACTACCTTGTTGCCCGAGTGATAATTAAGCACAACCACATCCTATAAACGACCATAGTAATTGGACTCAGAATCTTGGTAGCAGCTTCCTAACACCACAACCCCAAAATTAACTGATGTGAGTTCATTCAAGCCATTTACTCTAAATCTGTACCCATTCACGAGGCAACCAGGAAAAAAACTAACAACTTTGTAAGGTCCTTGGATGACATCTATAAAATGCGCAGAAGTGTTCTCCGCTTCAACCCTTTTCTTAAACCACTGTTGGAAATTAGTTGTAGTGAATGTTTTGAATTCAGTCACAGTAAAAGTTGGGTTAGAAGCATACGCTTCCTCTTCAAATGAACTGGGAAATTAGTAAAATATCTTTAACATATATAGATGACTACACTTGAAAATGCTACTAAATACCGTGAATAAGCTAAGACTTACGTGATGTATGATGATACTTCGGGCATATTTAGAATCACGTATGTAGATACAACCTTCAACTCATCGTCGCTTAAGTAAGTCAGTGTCTCATGGCCAGATGGTTTAGCTGGATATGTGAATACAACTAACTCATCATCAGCATGAGTCATTTGACCAACAACCTCATTCCTTCCTAAACGGTTGTGCTTCGTTGAGACAACATAGTCAAAATACAATGAGCAAAAGTTGACAAGCTTTTCCTCTGTATAGCGTTCAACAATAGAACCCTCGACACGAGCTTTGTTCTTGACCTTTTGTTTTAATCGACGCATATACCTAAGATAAATATATCGACAAATTAAAGTATTATTAATATGAGCAGGATAAAGCAATTAGCAGTTTATATTACCTCTGAAAAGGATACATCCATCGATATTGTACCGGTCCTCCAAGTTTGAGTTCATAAGGTAGATAAATAGGCAGATGTTCCATAGAGTTAAAGAATCATGTAAGGAAGATCATTTCGAGCTTGTAAATGGTAAGCACAATATTCTTCTCCATCTGCTCGACATCACTGTACTTGATTACAGTTGAACAAATATCTCAAAAGAAATTTGAAAGTTCGGTCAATGCATCCAGAACTTTTCTAGGTAACATCACACGAAATGCAATTGGGATCAACTTCTGCATGAATACATGACAATCGTGACTCTTGAATCCAGAAATTTTCAATTGCTCAACCTTACAACAATGTGATATATTCGACGCATATCCATTTGGGAGCTTAAACCCACTAACCCATTTACACACGTCTTCAACTTGTTGCTTAGTAAGACAGAATCGAGCTTTAGGTTTCGTAGTATTAGGGCGAAGCCATAATTCTGGCCTAATATTTAATGCCTCCAAATCTTTTTGGGCATTGGCATTGTCTTTGGTCTTACCACTCGTATCTAACATGGTGTAAAACCAGTTCTTGAACACATTCTTTTCGGTATGCATGACATCTATACAATGACGAACTGAAAGTGTGCCCCAATACGGCAACTCAAACCATATAGGCAAATGTGTCCAATTATGAGTCTTCCCGTATCCGGCTGCTCTCAATTTACTGTGTTCCTTCCCCGGCAAAGGAAAATCAAGTTTGTTCAACCAACCAAACACCTCATTACCCGACAACCGACCAACAACCCCCTTCTTCTCTATCTTTCTATTGAACTGTGTAGACATCTTTCTGTAATTGTGATTAAGAGGCAAGAATCTATGAGCAGTTCCAAAGAAACTAAATTTCTGTCCATGCTACTTCGGTTGCCTTGCACATCCCCCATACACACGAGAAATGACAGTTTCCCGTGAGTTGACCAACCACTAACCATCCCAAGAGCCGTTAAGTCAGTGATAGTCCACATCATGGCTGCCTTCATCACAAAATTCTCACAATTCAATTTATCATACTTCTGGACCCCTGTCTCCCACAACATCTTTAGTTCATCCACTAACGGTCGAAGGTACACATTAAGGTTTTTTGTAGGAATTTTATCCCCCGGAATGAGTAAAGTCAAAAACAAATACAAATCCCTCATGCACATTGCCGGTGGAAGATTATAAGCGACCATAATGACTGGCCAATCTGAGTACGGCTGGTTAAAATTATTAAAAGGGAAAAATCCATTAGTAGACATGCCAAGCCTAACATTCCCATCAGCTGGGTGACTTAGCTGACCAGGCATGACATCCCTTGTTCGATGCCAACTCATATGTTGAGCTGTATGAGACGGCATGAATAGCCGCTAAAGTCTTGGTGCAAGTGGGAAGTACCGTAAGATTTTCCTGGAAGAGTATGATCCTTGAGTAAGAACTGTCCAATTATAGCAAGCAAATCGTTGAAACCTCTCTCACTACAGTCGTGCTCATTCTTGAAGTGTAAGAGCTTCGTCACTGCAGAAAGCTTGGTGTCCGTATCATTTCCCGAATACAACGCAACTCCATAAGCAGATAACAACTTGTAAAATGCAGCAACTTTATCATTTGGCACTTGCTTCGCACTGCTTGAAGAAGGTTCATTTTCAGCCCAGTCAAAATTAGTAGGGCCATAGACATCGACCAACATCTCAACTGGATCATAGTTTTTGACGTATGAATCCCGTGGAATTGGTTGTTCCACAATATTTTCAATCACTTGTGATTCCCCATGATGAGTCCATACGAAGTACCCATCCACAAATCCACGGGAAAATAAGTCAAATTTAATCTCGTCGACTTTCTTCAAAATCAGGTTTTTGCACTTGACACACGGGCATCACATCTTCTCGTTCGGATCATTTGTATGTTCTAGTTCTTTGTTCAAGAATTCTGACACCCCAACACGATAAGCTGCGACTAATCCCCTCACATCACTAGGTATCCTACGGAACATCCAACTCCGGTCGGATGACATTTTTAACTACACAGAAGATGAATTCAGTTAATTTGGAAATTTATGCATGAATTGTTATTTAGAATCTATAGAGACTACTTGAGTCAGAAATTCGACAAAAAAAGGGTCATAGTTCCTGTTTGTGTCCTATACTCGAATAATAAAGTTAATTGAATTACTGCAAACATTCCTCACTGTTCCATCATAACAGATGACAACATCCCGAATGAGTTCCATTAAACTATTGAACAAAGTTTTAGGTTAAGAAACCCTCTAAATGAACGAACGATTACTTTTCAGCTAGGAATGAATCATCTCCCCATACGAGTCCAATTCATTCCTAGCAAAGAAGTGATCGTTTAGTTATCTAGAGGGTTACTTAACCTAGAACTTTGTTCAACAACTTAATGACACTCCTTTCGGATGTTGCCATCTGTTATGATGGAACAGTGAGGAATGTCTGCAGTACTTCAATTAACTTTACAATTCGAGTATAGGACACAAACAGGAACTACGACCCCTTTTTTTTATTGTTGCTGAGGAACCGGTTGGAGTACTATTAGATGCAACTGCTATGTCGAAACCTGCATACAAGAAAGAGTACATATATGCACGGACCGTATTATTGAATTTATTGAAAATTTTGGAAAAATAAGCAAATGCTACTTAGTTTATTTTGCCAATGAAAAACTAAGTAAGTGCTACTTAGTTTCTGAGAACTGTTATTTGGAATATATATGAAGACTACTATTAAATTATTTTATTTTATTTTATTTTATAAAATTTAATTGTATTTTATAAAATTTAATTGTATTTCGTTAAATTTAATTTTATGTTAATTTAATTTAATTTAATTAAATTAAATTTATTTAATTTAATTTAGTTTATTATTATTATTATTTATTATTTATTTTATTTTTTATTTAATTTATTTTTATTATTTTAATTTAATTTATTCTAATTTTTTTATTATTAAATTAAATTTAATTTAATTTATTTTATTGTATTATTATATTTTATTTGTATTGTATTATATATTTTTAAATATTATTTATTAAATTAAATCAAATTTTTGAATTGAATAATTATGACAGAAATTCTGTCAAGAATTCTGTCAGTAATAACAAATATACCTACATCAAACATCATTATCACACACTTACAAAAGAATAACTGATAACATAAATCGACTCTAAAGTTTAGTAAACCCAAACACTTACTGATTAACATGTGTATATACTCAATACTAAACCCAATTCAAAACACATAATTTATCAGTTCCAAAACTAAGCAAAAAATATATCAGTCCCAAACTGACCACAAAGCAAAATATTTATTCAAATTGCTAGAATCACAAAATCAGAACATATATATATGTAACAGTCCCAAATATAACTCCTCGATCAGTCCCAATTCAAATTACTTAACTCCTCATCAATTAAAAATATCACAAAATTAGAATATCAGAGCATGTAACAGTTCCAAACCCTTTCTTCAAATATGTAATTTTCTAAATAGGGGAACATTAGGGCATAAATTATCAATAATTATTATAAGAAAAACTATTTATAATTACTGATTATGGCAGAAAAAATATATATTAACAAATATTATGGAGTTCATTGGGGATTTCTAAATAGGGGAAAAGTATGGCAGAACCTTAAAGCCGGCAAGCTAGCTGATAATGGTAGAGGAGGAGGAGGAGGAAACGGCGGCACCACGAGCTTTCCCAAACAACCCACAGTACCACCACGAGCTTTACCAAACCACCACCACTGCCACGAGTAACGGCCGAAAAAATGAGGACGAAAGGCGAATGAAAGAAACGGGAGGAAGCTTTGCAAAGTTGATGGAGAGATCGAGAGATGGAGAGATGTAGATGACCAGTCGAGAGATGGAGAGACTGGGAGTCGAGAGATGGAAAAAATAAAAGAAATGGGCGTCTGGGGCTGATCTGTTTTTTTTTACAGTTTTATTAGTGAATTCTGACGGAATTACCGTTGGACATAAGTCCCTTAGAATTAACTTATCCTTGACGGGCATTTCCTCGGATATAACGACAATTTCATCGAAGTTAGTTTTCGCGCTGGCGGGAAAATTGGCGCCATTGAGGGCCTTATACTTCCTACGGAATTCCGTCGTGCTTATCCTATTTCGAGGGAATTATAGTCGACGGATTATTCTATCGAAAATATGTTACATACGACGGAATAGAATCCGTCGAGGTTACATCCGTCGGAATTAGCCGATTTTCTTGTAGTGACATCATAAAACATTTAATACATCTCTTGAGCCTTAATCCTGGTTTAAGGAAATAGCAACTTTAGCTAAAATATAAATCTTCGTATATTATTTCTGAACCACTTCATTCAAGTAGCACATAGTGACATCTTAAATCTTTATCCTGCAAAAATGGTTATTTGCAAGGTTAAGCTTGACAGCCCATCAAAATTTAACAGTTTTCATGCATCACGTAGCATATAATAACATGCTCAACATATAACTCTTAACATTGGACTATCATAACATGCAAGCTACAGTTCATATAACAAGTATACAGATTGAGTTCCTTACTCAATCAACATGCTTTACTCAATCAACATAGTCATAAGTTTACTTTAACATTTCATGCTTTCAACATAAATATAACACATCATGTTATTTGCAATAAAGATTTAAAACAATCAAATTAACATAGAAAATAGGAACTGGAAAGCAACTTAGCCTGGTTCGTAGATTACCAATTACCGGAATATACAGCTTAAATGCTTTGCGTACATCCTACAACAGTTCCAAGGTTCATATCACATGCATTAGTACTTATATAACGAAACCACAATGACTCTTAGTCTTAATCTTTTATAACTTGCGTCTCTTTGAAACAAACACATACTTCATGGTTTAATCCTCTTCGTATAACACTAATCATTACATAATTCCATTTTGTGTTCATTTATACTTCTTTTACAACTGACATTATACAATCTAATATGTGATTATGTCCATTAGCTGACCTACAAATAGGCAGACTTCACTACCTAGGCTCAGGACACGGCGCAACTGCGCTTTGTCCCAAGCCTTGGCACCCGGCGCAGCTGCGCTGGTGCTCTGACTACAGAAAACCATACGACCCCAGCGCTGCGTTGTTTCTGCCTATGGTGACGGTGCAGTTGCGCCGCACCCAGACAAAAACTACAACACAGCTCAGATACATGACTGAAACCCAATTCAACCCAATTCCTACAGAAATCATAAAACCTAGCAACCAAAACTTTGTAATAACATATTTACACATGTCATACACCATTCTAACTATATAAACATCATATTTACACAAATTTGAGGAATTAAAACCCCTAATTTCCAAATTTTCTTTATTTTTACATATTTAGCGAATTCGATCGCCACTAATTCATTACTTAACCGATTGACATGATTTAAATTCGTTATTTTCGTTTCTTAACATATTAACATAACCCATCACCAATTTTACAATTATAACATAAACTCCTAACCAATTTTAGTCTTAAAACAGACCCAAATACTATTTTAAGCCAAAACCAAACTATTCTTATTTATCATCCATAATATGATTTTGTTTACCGAAAACTCAACAATAATAATATAGAACATATTATACATACTCAAGAACATATATAACAAATTCCTTAATAGATTAACTACAGAAATTCATTTTCTAGAGTAGTATCGCTGTCCCAAGCCTTGGCACCGGCGCAGCTGCGCTGGTGCTCGACTACAGAAAACCATACGATGCAGCTGCGTTGTTTTTGCCTATGGTGACGGTGCAGTTGCGCACACCCAGACAGAAACTGCAGCAGCAGCTCAGATACATGGCTGAAACCCAATTCAACCCAATTCCTATAGAAATCATGAAACCTAGCAACCAAAACTTTGTAATAACATATTTACACATGTCATACACCATTCTAACTACATAAACATCATATTTACACAAATTTGAGGAATCAAAACCCCTAATTTCCAAATTTTCTTCATTTTTTACATATTTAGCGAATTCGATCGCCACAAATTCAATGCTTAACCGATTGACATGATTTAAACTTCGTTGTTTTCGTTTCTTAACATATTAACATAACCTATCACCAATTTTACAATTATAACATAAACTCCTAACCAATTTTAGTCTCAAATACAGACCCAAAATACATATTTTAATCCAAACCAAATTCTTCTTATTTATATCCATAATATGAATTGTTTACCGAAAACTCAACAATACAAATAAGAACATATTATACATACTCAAGAACCATATATAACAAATTCCTAATAGATTAACTATAGAAATTCATTTTCTAGAGAAGTATACTTTAGAAAATAAACAAAAACTTTAGAACTTGCCTTTGATTCTTGCAACCTCAATTAGATGATATCAATCTCTTTCTTCTTCCTCCTTAGATTCTCAAAACTCTCTCAATTTCTCAGAGAATCTATCTCCTCTCTCAATTCATTTTCTTCTTTGCTCTCAAACTTATGAAAATAATAAGTGTAACACAAAATAACTGAAAAGTAGTCTGTACATAGCTTTATCCCAACTGTTACAAAAGGCAAAGGGTCACAAGGCCATGTTTGGCTAAACCCATAAACTCTTTTAATTTATTTTATAATATTATATTATATAGTTTTTATTTGTCACACCTGTAACCATTTACATAACTTACAATAATAATTATAATTTTTATTATAATTCTTCTGATGATCAAAATAATCAATATCTAATTTAATTAATAAATTAGATTTAAACAACACTTTATTTAATTTAATTATTTTCTTTAATATTAAACAACTCATTTAATTTAATTAATTCATTAAATTAAATCTTCAAAGAATAAAATTTACATTTGCTTTAACTTAATTACCATACACATGTAACTAATTTTATTATACCAAAATTTCATAAATTATTTATTTTTTCTCAATAAATAAATTATTCAAAATAATTATTTAATTCAATAAATATTTAAACCTTAATTATAAAATTCATTTAATTATTCAATAGTTAATCTCACTATTAAACCTCCTTTCCCAAAATTGAATATATATTTCTCTTCACACCAGAACATATATTTGAAAATATGTAACACGTATACTATACATACTCAACCTCAAAACATCATAATAAGAATTTTAATTATTAAATTCTTATTTTAATAACTTATAAAAATTCAGGTTGTCACATTTTCCCTCCTTATAAGGATTCCATCCTCGGAATCACCGAAATCCTACCTTACTAAGGTTTTCACAAATCTCTTTCACAATTATCGTTGAATAACTTCAACACGTTAACTTTTCAAAAAGTTTTACATACAAATATACTTCAAGTTTTTATTACATACCTTCAATTAAACACAGTCATATATCAAATTTATATTCTTTAACCCATTCATTTCCTTTTCTAAGGATTGTTATCATAAACACTCAGGATATTACAGTGGCAATCGAATTGTTGTTGTGTTAACACTTTAATAAATGGATCTGCAATATTGTCTTTAGAGTCCACACATTTCAGGGTGACATCTCCTTTTTAATGATCTCTTTGATCAAATGAAACCGCTGCAACACGTGTTTCAATTTCTGATGAGACCTGAGTTCCTTAGCCTGCACAACAGCTCCAGTGTTGTCAGAATAAAGGTATTGGTCCTCTAATGCTAAGAACCACATCAAGTTCGGTTATGAACTTTTCATCCAAATAGCATCTTTTGCAGCTTCACTTGCAGCTATGTACTCTGCCTTTGTCACTGAATCAGAAACAGTTTGCTATTTGGAACTCTTCCAACTTACTGCGCCAACGTTTAAGGTAAATAAATACCCCAAAACGGATTTACTGTCATCCTGGTCCGTTTGAAAACTTGAGTCTGTGAAGCCCTCTAGTTTCAATTCAGACCCACCATAGACAAGAAATATATTTTAGTTGTTCTCAAGTACTTTAGGATATTTTTCACTGCCTTCTAGTGCTATTCTCTTGGATTCGACTGATATATGCTTGTTTCACTAAGTGCATGAGTAACATTCGGTCTTGTACATATCATACCATACATGATAGATACTATTCTTGAA
>JAINUV010000224.1:0-84116 GCA_020205505.1 Panax japonicus
TATCAACCGCCATGGAGGAAACTCTAGGCGGGACAAAACATAAATAAAGCTGTAAAGCGAATAACTGCCAAGAAGAAAACTCCAGGCAGGACGAATATATATATATATATATATAAAAGCAGTAAATACACCAGATGTAAAATCAGAATCATCGAACAGAGTTCGACCGCAGTTCATATATAAGTATATATATATAAAAGCGAGTAAATGCACCGATATAAAATCCAGGCTCATCGAATAGAGTCCGACACACGGTTAATATATATAATGTACATATTTATATATATATATATATATATATATATATATATATATATATATATATATATATATATATGAACTGTGTACTGTGTGTCGAACTTCGGTCTGGAGCGTTTATTGCTTTAATATATATATATATCTATATATATATATATATATATAATATATATATATAGAAAAGCAAGTAAACGCTCCAAACCGAAGTCTAGGCTGAATTGAGGCATAACTCGATAATGTTAGTCAATATATATAAGTATATATAGATATATATACATACTGGAATGAAACCACGGACCAAAGTCTGGGCCAAAGCAAGCAACACGACTCTCAACGTATAGAAGGGTATGTGCAAAGATGAAGAGAAAGACTCTAAAGTGTATGTGAGAAGGCTAACAGCTGATTGATAAAAAAGGCTTCTATATCTTTAGAGTGGGTAAACACTAGCTTTTGTGGGTTCAAAAGGGGCTATATATAAGCTCACAGGTGTTTAAAAGTGGGAAAATACACTTTATGACGAGTGCAGAGCAAATTGTGCAGGGTTTCCCCGTCTTTTTTTCTTACAAAATGGCCACCCCAAGCCCTATATTTATAGAAGGGGGAGCCGAAGGTATACCTGCGGAACCTAGTTGCAGGTGTACCTGCAGCTGCCCGGGGTGCCCTGGGCAATGCGGGTTCCGCCGTGTTGAAGTACGTACGTGCTGTTCGCTCATAACTTTCAATCTGGGAGTCCGATGGAAGCGTGCCATATCATTCCGGAAAGCTATTTCCGAGGGCTACATAATGACATATGATTTGACCATTTGATTCTAGGAAGATGGGTCCATGACCGAAATTGAATTCCTGGGTTTCCCTCAGGCAATTTGGTGAGCCGTTTTGTGTTTGCGCTCCGGAGTTAAGATATCACTCTTGTGGGACTTCCTTTGAAGTATTTTGAGTTAAAATGAGTGTATTTGATTTGAAGTGAAGTTAAGTTGGCAAAATGACCATTTTACCCTTCCCGGGGTTATCTCCAGTTTTCGCGCAGTTGTTGCAGTCGTTTCTCAGGTTATCTCTAAGGTTGACTTGATGTTGACTTTGACTGTCCTCAGGATTATCTCTGAGGTTGGCTTGACCTCCTGGGGCTATCTTCAGGCTTTGATCTTGATCCTTCGGGGTTATCTCCGAGGTTGAAACTGACTTCCCGGGATTATCTCTGGGGTTGGAACCTGATTTCCCGGGGCTCTCTCCGGGGTTGGAAACTGGATCTCCCGGGGTTATCTCCGGGGTTTGAAGTTGATGTTGTAGTCCTCCTGGGTTATCTTTGGAGTGTGAAAAAGACGCTTTTGCCCTCCTGCATGGTTAGTAACAGGAGAAGAAAATTTTGAGTGTCTACATCTGGCACTGTCGTTTAGGCCATATAAATGAGAAACGCATATCCAAACTCCATAAAGATGGGTTCTTGGATTCATTTGATTTTAAATCATATAAGAAATGCGAGTCTTGTTTATTAGGCAAGATGACTAAAGCCCCTTTCACTGGACACAGTGAATGGGCTAGCGATGTATTGGGACTTATACATAGTGGTGTATGTGGACCCATGAGTTCGTTAGCAAGAGGTAGGTTTTATTACTTAATTACATTTACTGACGACTTTAGTAGATATGGATATTTGTATCTTATGAGACACAAATCCGAATCCTTTGAAAAGTTCAAGGAATTCAAGAATGAAGTTCAAAACCAATTAGGCAAAAGAATAAAAGCCCTTCGATCCGATCGAGGAGGTGAATACTTAAGCCAAGACTTTGATGACCTTCTAAAGGAGTGTGGTATTATATCACAGCTCACTCCACCTGGAACACCACAATGGAATGGTGTATCAGAGAGGAGGAATCGAACCTTGTTGGACATGGTACGATCAATAATGAGTTATGCAGATCTTCCAATAAACTTCTGGGGTCATGCCCTAGAGACAGCTGAATTCACACTTAACCGTGTTCCTACAAAGACGGTTCAGAAGACACCATATGAGATGTGGACTGGGAAACGTCCTAGTATGTCGTTCATGAAGATTTGGAGTTGCGAGGTGTTCATAAAACGTCTGGATTCTGACAAGCTCGGATCCAAATCTGACAAATTTAATTTTGTGGGATACCTAAAGTAAACAAAAGGGTATTATTTCTACAAACCTTCTGAGAACAAAGTATTTGTTGCTCGAACTGGTATTTTTCTAGAAAGATAATTTGTCTCTAAAGGAAACAGTGGGAGGAAAGTAGAACTCGAAGAAATTCGAGAGCCACAAAATATCATTGAACCTGAGTTGGAACGTGAGAAGGATGTGACAACCCGAGAAATTAGAAAATTTATTAAAATCTTAAATGATTGATTTAAGGCCAAATAATAGACCTAGACAGAAAATAAGTGTATGCGTTTGATATTATTAGGGTGAAACTTTGATGATTTCAAAATTCTGTGAAAGATATAGGTGAATTATCAGGATTAAGGGTATACGAGAATATGTTCTGTGAATATGATAATTTTGTGTACAAAATGTGGATAAGGATCAAATTTTGATCAAGATTACTTACATAGGTGACAAACCCTAAATTCATGATAAGAATATGATGATTAAGTTAGAAAACCCTAACGATATGTTCAGAAACCCTAATTTTAGTATCGAGAATTTAAACACTAATTTGGGAATCCTAATGCGAAGTATTAAACCCTAAGGGTTAAAAAGTTGTGTGTAAGGAATATGAACATTATGTGATGGTTTATATTTGTTTTATATAAACAAACAAAAGAAACTAGTGTAACCCTAATTATATATATTAGGAATGAAGGATTAATAACTTAAGGGTTATGGAAAAAGAGAATTGTGGTATTTAGAATACTTATTAATTCTAGGAGATTTATTTTATATATCTCAAATGATTAATTTTATAACCTAATTATAGCAAGTCTAATTGGGTTAAGGAAATAAGTGTGCATGAGCAAGGATTTGTGTTATAATTGAGGGAATGAAAACCGTAATTAAATGAATTGGGTTGGATAAGAATTAAGGTATTGAACTATGTATATTTTATAGCCCAAGTGTTGGCCAATGAAATTAGTTAGAGGCCCAAGCAATACATTAATTGAGTGGCTCAAATATTTTTATTGATAAGCCCAAAAGATTTAAGGGTGCCCAAACTTAGAGCCCAATTGAAGGAAGGACATGATGGACATTTGATATTATTAAAAGTGTTGGACTATGATTGATTTACATGGCCGATGATAGATAAGGAAAAAGGATGAGAGATTGAGCATGTGACTAAGATTTATTTTGGTCTCTTATTGTCTAAAGTTGGTCACCAACTCTCCACACTCTCCACCAACTCTCCACCAACTATCTACCAACTCCCACCTACTCCTCTTATGTGTCATTATTCTATTTATCCAACATCTTTGTTCATGCTTGTAAGTAAAGCTTTGATAGTTTAGTGGGAGAAAAGGAGAGAATTATATGCAAAAAACATCTCTCACTTTAAGCACCACACATGTGGTAAAAGGATAGTTCATTAATGCAAGCTAGGTGTCCAATGGTTTAAGGAGCCACATGATATACTAATCTCCCACATGTTTATGATTAAGAAAGAGAAAGATAGAGTGAGTGGGGAGATGATTATTAGATATACAATTATATCTATTCATTTTTACAAAGTCACCAAAGTTATTTCATCTCTCTCATGATATCACTTGCTTTTTGGCCAATCAATAATTTAATTAAAGCCCAAAAATTTGATCCAAGTGAGGAGGGACATTTTTGGAAAAAGAGATTTAATCAAACTTGGTAGATATTGGCCACATGGCCGGGTAATGGAAGAGGTGAAAGGAGAGGGAGATGTGCATGCACATCATCCATTTATACACTACACAATTGGCAAAAAATAATTCACCCAATTAGGATAGGTGTCACATTTTTTTTAATAAGGTAGCTTGTATATCTAGCCTTGATATTGGTTTGGTGACCAACCCTAAAGCCTAAGGGTTTCATCAAATGGTAAATTCTAGAAATATATGGAAATGTCCAAAATGCCCTTTTTACATTTTTTTTATTATGTAACTTGTGAATCTTGCTTTATCTTTGGTTGTTCACCAACCCTAACCCTAACCTAGCATAGCATGTGACTAAAAGCTATACAAATCAGACACTCTTGCCATCTTGCAAACTTAGATGCATTGAATCAAAGTTTTATAACTTAAAACTTAAGTAAAGTAACTTACTTTACTTACAAAACCAACCTAGACCTTCTCTCTCTTAATGTTTCGAAATTTAGAGTGAGAGAGGAGAGGAGTATGTTCGGCAGCTCCTAGGGAGGAGAAGGAGAGAAGATTTTGATCTTTCTTTCCATTCAAGATCCATCTCATATCTTAGAAGAAGAAAAAGAAAAGGAGCATGAAAAATCAAAGGTATAAACCCTTTTTGTTCATGTAATTTTTGGTTGAAGATCAAACCTTGAATCTATAGTTCTAATCTCAAAAACCTTAGATCTATGTGTTAATGAGTGTTTCATGTTTAGATCTAACCATATTGAGTGTTGATTTGGTTGAAATCAAAATGAATTGAAAAATAGAATATTTCCGGAAAAAGTTTAAAACTAGAAAGTATTATCTAGCTTTTGATTCTTGAAATCTATGATGGATATTTGTGATTTATGTTCTTGGGATGCTAGATCTATGTGTGTAGGATAAAACCCCTTTGGAATCTCTCAAATAGGTTTAAAAATGAGAAAGTTATGGAATTTTTCCCAAACTACTCAAAGTTAAGAAAATTGTTAGAAGGACAGTTTTGAACAGCCACTTCCGGGCTAAATTCTGGGAGCATAATCTGTCCAAATATGGATTGTGATAGATGAAAATTGAAGATCGGAAAGATACAAATCCAACAAAATTGACGGATCTTTAATCGGAATTACAGATCTCATTATATTTAAGATTTAGTAAAGGACTCCAAAACTGTAACATGGCAAAAAGTTTCTGTCCAGATCTGTCCAGGGGCTGTTTTGGCAACTTAAAGTGTGAAATAAATTCCGGCCTTTTAGAAAATGAAAATATCTGGTATTATGTAGCTCGTGTCCAAAAATGAGCTAATTCCGAGTTAAAACGACCAAGTTATGACCATTACAATTTTTGTGATTTTTCGACGGAAATCGCTATAAACGGAGTTCTACAACTCCGATTGCCACGAAGCTTAAAATGGAGCATCACGTTAACATATATAAGGTTATCCCAAGAGATGGGAATGTTTGGAGTTAAGCACGAGGTAGCTAATTTCTTAAGCTACGCACTAGAATTAATTTTTGAAAAATATCAAAGGAAGTTGGAAAATTATGGAAAAATAATTTTTGTGGATGAAATATGTGTATATATGTTTGGACTAAGGATAGAAAAATAATAAACTGATTTGGTATTTTCGTGATACGAATTTAAAATACAGTTTGCTGGATTATATAATTTGTGATTCCAGTTTGCTGGATTGAGAAATAGTTTACTGAATTGAAAATATGTTGAATCCAGTTTGCTGGATTGCAGTTTAGATTGCTGGATTTGGAATTCAGGTTGCTGGATTTGGAATCCATGTTGCTGAGTTGGCAATTTAGTTGCTAGATTTAGAATCCAGGTTGCTGGACAAATATTTAATTTACTAGGTGTTAACGAACAACTTATGAAATGAAAAGGCAAATGTTGAATCATATAAATGTGACTTTATGGCATGGTAAAGTGCTTAGGCAGAGTTTAATTGAACTTAGACTTGAAATTTTGTTCGACTAGACCGTCGGGATGTTAGTTTTGTGTCGAGCTCAAGTCAGACTGAAATAGTTTGACCTGATACTGAGTCTTATGTGTGTTATAGAATGATATGGTTATGTATTATGTGTTTAGGTTATTCAATGTATATATATATATATATTATATTATTATATTGTGATGATATTATTCTAATATTGGAGATCTATTTTACTAATATTAGGTCTTCGGGTACTGCGATATAAATTGCGTAGCGGTAATCAACGGTTCATGCAAGTTTCTTTGTACTTAACTCTAATAAGAGTGTTTTATTCAAGCTTATGGTTAATCATTGCTGATTGCCACGAAAATTGTACTCTGTACATCTTGCATGTATAAGTCAGGTATGAAAGGCTGATCACCTTCATTACCAGTTGGTTCAGAAATGTTTGTTCATGTTTAAAACTTGTTCAGTCAAAAGTTTGTTCGTGCTAGTTCTCAATTATATTGATGAATTATAGCCAGCTTATTATTCATACTCTTCAATCATGATATATCGTTATATTATTGTATTTAAACTTGCTGGGCAACTTTCATGCTCACCCTTGTTATATCATGATAAAACATTGCAGATAATGCGAATGCGTTCGGATACAGGAAAAGGTTAAGGCCAAGTTCAGCTTGGGATATAAAGTGCGGCTAGTTTGTAATAGCATATTTTGATAAATGTGTTGTATTTTAGATAGTTTATGAATTGTGTAAAAGTTAAGGTTACTCGACCTTGGGGAATAGTGTGTAATGTATTGTATAAACAATTTATGTTTATATCTTCCGCAAATAGTTATAGAATGATTAGTGTACCGAATCCGCTGCGATTTGGGGCCCGGATTCGGGGCTATCACAAAGGAACCACAAGATATTATGGAAAGTGAACCTGCTCAAATTACACAAGGCATTCGTAGATCTGGTAGGACACGCCAAGAGCCTGAGAGATATTATGGATATCTTGTGACTCAAAACGGCGATGTGATGCTCATAGATCAAGATGAGCCTGCTTCCTACCAAGAAGCTATGAATGGACTAGATTATGAGAAATGGCTTGAAGCCATGAAATCTGAGATGGACTCCATGTATACTAACCATGTATGGTCTCTGGTTGATCCACCCGAAGGGGTAAAACCAATCAGGTGCAAGTGGATTTTCAAGAAGAAAACCGACATGGATGGTAATGTACAAACCTATAAAGACTAACTGGTAACAAAAGGTTACAAGCAAGTTCAAGGTGTTGACTATGATCAAACCTTCTCTCCAGTGGCAATGGTTAAATCCATCAGGATCTTACTTGCTATTGCAGCTTTTTATGATTACAAAATCTGGCAGATGGATGCCAAAACTGCTTTCCTTAATGGAAATCTTCTTGTGGATGCGTACATGACACAACCTGAGGGTTTTGTCAATCCAAAGGATGCTGGAAAGGTATGTAAGCTGCAACGATCCATTTATGGATTGAAGTAAGCCTCTCGGAGTTGGAATCTTCGATTTGATGAAGTAGTCAAAGAATTTGGCTTTATTAAAAATGAAGATGAACCTTATGTATATAAGAAGGTCAGTGGGAGTCACATTGTATTCCTAGTATTATATGTTGATGACATATTAATTATTGGGAATGACATTCCTTCCTTACAGGCTGTAAAACATGGTTAGGAAAATGTTTCTCCATGAAAGATTTGGTCGATGCTGCCTACATTTTAGGTATCAAGATCGATAGAGATAGATAGAGAAAAATGCTCGGCCTAAGTCAAAGTACATATATTGATAAAGTGTTGAAACGGTTCAGCATGCAAGAGGCGAAAAGAGGAAACTTACCCGTGACTCATGGTGTAAAGATCTCTAAGGCCCAATGTCCTAAATCACAAGATGATGAGGAGCGTATGAGAAAGATCCCTTATGCTTCAAAAATTGGATCTATCATGTATGCAATGATATGTACTCGTCCGGATGTCTCGTATGCTTTGAGCATGACGAGCAGATATCAGTCGAATCCAGGTGAAGGTCACTGGACAGCAGTCAAGAATATCCTCAAGTACCTGAAAAGGACTAAGGATTCATTCTTGGTATATGAAGGTGAAGATGAACTGGCAGTAAAGGGTTACACAGATGCTAGTTTCCAGATTGACAATGATGACTATAAGTCTCAGTCAGGTTTTGTGTTTTGCCTTAATGGTGGTGCTATTAGCTGGAAAAGTTCAATGCAAGAGACAGTAGCAGATTCTACAACATAGGCTGAGTATATTGATGCTTCTAGTGCAGCCAAGGAGGTTGTTTGGATTAAAAGGTTCATCACTGAACTTGGTGTTGTTCCAATCATTGTTGATCCGGTTGCTCTATACTGTGATAATAATGGAGCCATTGCACAGGCTAAGGAACACAGATCTCACCAACGATCCAAGCATATACTTAGGCGATACCATCTTATTCGTGAAATCATTGATAGAGGAGATGTACATATAGGAAGAGTGCGAACAGATGATAATGTTGCAGATCCACTGACCAAGTCTTTGTCGCAGCAAAAGCATGAAGGTCACACTAGTTCCATGGTTATTAGATACATGAGTGATTGACTCTAGTGCAAGTGGGAGACTGTTAGAGTTTATGCCCTAGAGGCCAATTATTTGATATAATTGCTTAACATTTTGATATTATATTTGATTGAATAAATGAATGATTTTATTGTGGTTTTATTTACCGCGTTATATAAATGTTAACATAATAAAATTCCTTAGAATAGTGATACAATTTATATAGTTTGAAGTATGTGACTTGAAAATGAGATTATATAATTACAATTAGTATCATTATACTTAAATGTCCCTAGTCGAGTACCATTGTTGATAGGACAACAATGATGCATTGATACTAGTATGTGAATTGACTAATGAACAAATCTCATTGGTCATAAATATATGAGACATTAAGTCAATTCATAGGTATGTGTTAGAGAACGATGTACTAGACAGACCCACCATGAGAATTCTACGTGGAACATTATGCAAATTATCATTAGCGATTCTCATAGTAACAATGATGTAATGGTCCTCCGGCCTAAAATCACTATATTACTACACGAGAATTTATGTATTTTGATATCATCAAATGTCAACTTTAATAGGGTGGACTATAAAGATGATTATTGGGTACATCATGAA
Source organism: Panax japonicus (assembly GCA_020205505.1). Classification (NCBI taxonomy): domain Eukaryota; kingdom Viridiplantae; phylum Streptophyta; class Magnoliopsida; order Apiales; family Araliaceae; genus Panax; species Panax japonicus. Next base: position 9,213 of record JAINUV010000224.1, read on the forward strand.
TCGTGTGAGGAATATGAGTTATCTAGATGGAATTTAACCCTCCTATATATTAGGGGTGATATCCATAGGCCTCTTGATTGAGTAGGACTATGAAATGCATGGCCATGCTCAAATAGTGATTTGTTTCATATAGTCTACTCATTGATCAAAAAAACTCAGATTAAATTATGAAGAGTATGACATATTCCATGACTCGAGTTTAATCTAGGATGTCAAGGTTAAAAGGATTAAATTACATTGAAACATTGGTCACGAAAAGGTTGCATCGAATCATTGGTCTTATTATTACTTGGGTAGCAGTAATGCATTACTAGATGCCGCTCACTGTTTATAATTTTATAATATAATTATAAAATTATTGCCAACGTAATAATAACCTATTGGGTCACACAAATAGAACGTAATTTAAAAGGGAATAAATTTAAATTTTAAGGATTTAAATATGTTAATATGATTAATATTATTTAAATCACGAATTTAAATTAAAAGGATAATTTGTATATATGTATATTAATTAAGTAAGACTTAATTAGGATATATATATATATATATATATATATATATATATATATATATATATATATAAATTCAGATTTTAAAAATTAGGTTTTGATTTGATTAATTCCTTTTAACTACTATATATATGATATATAGCAGCTACTTAGAGTTACATCATAATTGAAAAAACCCTAGCCGCTCTTTGAGAGAGACTAGAGAGAAAACAGTTTCATAATCGTTCCTTTGGTGGCTAGTACAACAATTCTCTCTTATTGCAGAATCGTTCGACGGTTCGTGCGGCGTTCGTGTGGATACCGTAGAGACGTGGTTCTAATTGGATTGCATAAAGGATTCGAAGATATTTCAAAACTTTTTCATAATCGGTATAATATCTAAACCACTGAATTAATTTTAGTTTCGCTCTGATCCTATTTTGGGTTTCGAAATTGCTTTGATTATTTTTTAAATTTCCGCTGTGTTTTTGTACCGAAAACCCAACAGATAGAACATCAACGAGCTAGTGGTTTGCTGCAACAGTTAGACATTTCAGTGTGGAAGTGGGAGGATATCACGACGGATTTTGTGGTTAGTTTTCCAAAGACTTTCAGGAAGAATGATGCCATTTGGGTAGTGGTGGACCGACTGATCAAATCAACACACTTTTTGGCTATCCGTGAGGGTTAATCGGTGGATAGGTTGGCACAAATCTTTCAGCAGGAGATTGTTAGACTTCACGATACTTTGATGTCTATTGTTTCAGATCGGGATCCATTGTTCACTTCACAGTTCTGGAAAGGGTTTTAACGATCTTGGGGCACTCGGCTCAACTTTAGTACTTCTTTCTATCCACAAACTGATGGGTAATCCGAACAGACTATTCAGACATTGGAGGATATTGAGGTCTTGTGCACTTGAATGGTCAGGTAATTAGGATGATTACTTGAGCCTAGTTAAGTTTGCTTATAACAACAGCTGGCATGCAAGTATTGGGATGGCTCTTTTTGAGGCGTTGTATGGTAGGAATTATCGGGAACTAATTTGTTGGGATGAGGTTGGCGAAAAGGCCATATAAGAGCCTGAATTAGTTCAAATAACTATGGATAATGTAGTGGTGGCTAAGGAAAAATTAAAGTAAGCTTGATCACGACAGAAGTGTTATGCTGATAAGCATATGAGGACTTTAGAGTTTGAACCTAGTGAACACATGTTTTTAAAAGTTTCTCCTTGGAAAGACATTCGAAGATTTGGCTTGAAATGGAAGCTTAGCTCGCGTTATATTGGTTCATTTGAGATTTTGGATAGGGTTGGTGAAGTTTCATATCAGTTAACTTTGCCTCCATAGCTAGCTCATGTGCACAATGTGTTCCATGTGTCAGTGTTGAGGAGTTATCATTATCATCCGTTGCACGTGGTGCAATATACATTCGATAAGATTCGGGAGGATCTTATTTGTGAGGAGAAAGTCGAGGCGATTTTGGATCGTCAAGAGCGGATTATGAGGAGGAAGACTATTCTGTTTGTTAATGTTTTGTGGAGAAATCATTCGGAACGGGAGGCTACATGGGAGATAGAGGAGTCTATTCGAGCGGAGTATCCGCATCTCTTTGAAAATTAGGTGTGTTCCATTCTTTTGATTCTGGGGACGGAATCCTTTTTAAGGGGTAGGTGATGTAATACCTGGAAAATAAATAAATATTAAATAATAAAAATTATTTTGTTTTAAAACATATTAATTGGACTTTGTCATTTATTTGGGTAAAACTAGTTATTTAATTTATGTGGGCTAATAAATATTAGTGAATGATGAATAAATTAAATTGGTAAAATTGGGCTTAGATTAAGTGGGTCAAATTTATAATTGTATAATTTTAAAATCCTATTAAAATTTAGAGAGTTAATAAATTATGGGTCAAATTTATGCATGTCCTCTTGGCACCGAGGCAAGACACCTTTTGTGGCGGTGTGATTAGTCCACGGCGTCTCCGATTTGTGCTCCGGTGGGAGTTGGTCATTTGGTGTTTTGTTGTGGGAGGCGTATGGGTCGACCCTAGTTTTTTGTTCTGTTCTGTTCTACGTATTGGTTATGTATGTGCTAAACACACCTTTCGATTTTATATGCATTGGATTCGCGGTCCAATGTGCGTGACTTGCCTGTGTGACATTATTTGATTTGCTTGTGTGGCAAGGTATATTTATGTTTTGTTCTGAACTCGGTATGAAATAACACCCAGCCATTTGATTCAGCCTATTATTTCGTTGTGTTAGTTTTGTTCGTTTCGTTTTGTTTCAGTTCGTTTCGTTTCAGTTCAGTTCATTTAATTGAGTTAGTTATCTCATCTCAGTTCTTTATTTTGTACTTTATATCCGTACTGGGTATTTGACTCATGCTATGTTTTTCTTCCAGCAGGTAATATGTGGAATCAAGGGCAAATGTGATGAGAGCTCCCTTTTATCCAAATGATTTAGATATATTATGTTTAGGTTGTGATACATTAGTTTGTTCGGAATTATAATAATTATTTTAGATTGTGGTTTGAGCAAGTTTGACATTTTTTATGGTTGACTTGTGGTATTAATCCGATATTAAGACTATTCTTTTGTGAATTTAAGCCTTGCTATTGAATTCATTAGTTTTGTTGTGTTTTGAGTAACCTCTCTTTATATTTCGGAAAGGGGGTGTTACACGCAAACTTCCTCAAATTCCTGAATGAATAAGTATGGATCTTCTATACCAGTGAATTTTGATAAAATATTTATAAAATGAGGTTTAGGTTCAAAACTATTACCAGTTACCGATGGTAGACTTATGCATGAAGGTTGGGCAGAGTGGGAAGGATAGCATCGATCCCTTAAAGAAACAGTTGTGTGGCCTCCATTTTTCTTAAAGTGAGATCTTTTAAAGTGAAATCCAAAAAATCAAGTTTTCTCACTAATCGGGATGTTTCATTCCTAATCCACACTTTTGGCATACACTAAGCAAATAAGCAGATAAGCATCAAAAAACAAATAAGAAAAAAATAGTAATAAAAAATAAAAAAAATCATTTCTAAGGTCAAACTAAATAAAATCTAGACAGCTCCTAACTGTTCCAAGTTACACCGTCCACTAAATTTGAAATTAATCACACCATTAGCCAAGTAAGTGTAAGAAATGTGGGAGTCTATCCGTAGATACGATGACTAATTGAATAACCACACGTTCTTTAGGCGTTTACCTTTTGAACCACTTGCCTAGACACCAGTAATTTGATTAATTTAAAATTCAGCCTCCTCTTGGAGTTTCTTGTCCTAATTGAGCTCGAGAGTCCTAAGGGCCAAAGTCTACTTGATTTTATTAGGCCAAGATTATGCAAAACACAAGTTGGGTTGTTTGTGGGCCAAGGAAGGGTGATGAAATCCCTACCATATCTTATTACAGGTTTTTGCCCTTAATATTTGATTAAAGATGAAAATGCACAAATAAAAAAAACTATAAACAAATAAAGTGTCCTAAAACTATGTGAATTATGAAAGAAGGAGAAATTTTAACGTACCTCAATCTTCCAGCAATCACCACAGTTTATATTTGACAAAAAATACAAAAATAAAATAAAACCTAAACAGTATGTGCTCTACGTGAGTAAATTCATGAATGCGGCAACTAGAAAAAAAATAAAGAAAAATTAAACTAATATTTTCTTTTGTTTTTTTAAAAAAAATTAAAAATTTAAAAAATATATGGAGATACGAATTACCAAAGAAAGCGCAGCAACAAAATCTTTATCTTTTCTCTCCTTTGATCCGCTTCAATAATCCTAAAAAAAATATTAGAGTTAAAAACTAATTCAAATAAATAAAAATTAAGGAATAAAAATTAATTCTAGTCCCCGGCAACGACGCCAAAAACTTGATGAGTTAAAATTATGTACTGCAAGTGCACAACGTCTATTGTAGATTTGGCAAGTACAGGTCGAACCACAAAGAATAGATCCATTCTTTAATATATCTTTAATTAATATTTTAGGAAAATTAGAAACAAAGATGGTGGAGAATATATTTATTAACTAAATTATGCAAACTAATAATTAATAAGGGAAACTATTAATGAGAAAAGATACCTAGGAGTCAGAATCCACCAAATATTAACATAATAAATAATTTCTTATTTTCTAAATTAAATCCCAAATTATTTTCCCTTCCCTTTAAAAATAATAATTCATATAATTAATATTGGCAAGCATAAGTTATGAAAAATTTACAGATTAACTATAACTTATCAAAATATCGCAATTAATATAGGAATTATATGCAATTTGTGCGAAGAAAAATATGAAGGCGAAATTAATAATTAGGTATTATTATCGGAACAGAAAGAAAATACCATTATGAAATACCTAATGTCATCATCATCCTAGGTATTAGAAATTTCGTTAGCCATGGAATTAAAAATAAAAACAAATAATATTAGTACTACTATCTGCATGAAATAAGAACAATAATTAAAAAGAGAATTTTTATTATATCAATAAAACAAAATTACAAATACTCCCTGATAGTAGTATCAAACATGATTGGAAGAGAAGACAAAAGCTCTAAATATCTCACTTCTTTCTGTACAAGAGAAAAACTAAAGAAAAGAAAAATTAGAAGTGGTGCCCTTTCTCTCTAAAACAAGAGGCCTATTTATAGGGGAAAAATAAATTTGTGCTCTAATTTAGGTTCCTTGAACTTGGACACTTTTGTTCCTTTTTTTATCTTCTTTCCTTCTTGACTTCAATCTTTATATGGTAATCCTCCAATAGCCATTTTCCATCTTTAAAAGTTGTATATAAATCCTTTATTTGCTCCCCAAGAAAAATAAATATTATTTCCTACAAAGCAAAATAAAATAAGTATATAAAATAATAAATATGAAAATATTAAGTATTCAATAACTTCACACACGTACACTCACACACACACACACATAATATATATATATACACACACGCACACACACACACACACACAGAGCTTCCTATGCCGGTGGTCCGCTTGTGAACTACCTTTAGCGACAGATAAAATCGTCGCCATAGTGTCTGAACCGTTGCGATAGCCCAAAAACTGTCGCTATAGCCCGGTTCAGACCCAAGGGTTTAGCGACGATTTTGTCCGTTCCTAACTTAACATCCATGCATGCATGTATGTATTGTGTTTTGATAAAATAAGGGACAATTAGATTGCACTGAAGCAAATTTTCAAGTTAGGTGCAGAAATAAGGGAAGCTTGGAGTTAAAAATAAGCTGTTAGGATGCACAATATTCAGTAACTCAGTACTCATTTGGATGGTTTGAAGATTTTGGATAATGTTTAATTTCATTTTTAATGGTTAGAAACATGTTAGAAAATGAGCTTTTAGGCCAATTTGACTTTGTTTTGTGTTCTTCGCGAACACTGTCTGCGTGTAACTATGCCGCGGCGCCGCAGTGCTAGTTCTGTAAAGAAATAGGACGCTGCAGTGCCACTTAGTGCCTGTTGACGAGTACAGGCGCTGTAACGCTGGTTCTGTGAGTAAGTAGAAGCGCTACAGCGCCGATTTCCAGTACAAACTGTGGCGCTGTAGCGCCAGTTAGCAGTTTGTCCCAGAAAGTTGAATTTTAATATACAATTCTATAATTGTTTATATAGTGTGATCTTATGTGATGAATTATATTGTGGTGTTGTTATAATATCAAACATGAAAATTATTATTAGTTATTAATGAGTTATGTGGTAACTGAAGATTTATGATATTGCATTAAAAGTGTGGTTTAATCGTGTGGTTAAACCTAATACCAAAGGGTTGTAAATGAAATAGATATTCTGTTATGTACCATGATCATGTGAAAACTAATTATGTCATGATGACACGTGTATAGGATATTTGGGATCGTTAATTATAACTGTTTAGCTTACAATCAAGTCAAGTTCCTAAACCTTACTTCTTTACATTGAGTAAGTTCTCTAACCCTAACTTTATTTAAGAAAGTTCTTGATATCCGTTGAGCAAAGTTTTTAATCTTGATTCCTTATTGGGAATTGTAACCTTAGCTTACCATTTTGTTTGAGCAAGGTTTATAATATCTTTTCAATGCTTTGAACTATATTCTTAAAGCATGAACTTGTTGCTTTACAATATTCATTTAAGGTTCATAACTACTTTATTTTACGTTGTTGTTGAACCTTTACGTTGTCATTTAACTTTTGATTCAACTAATCCTTAGTTGATGTACTTTGAACTCTAAATTACCCTTGAAAGTTATCTAAACAAAACTTCCTTTGGTGCAAAAGCGTTAAGATGTTTGTGCACAATACATGGTACGAAGGGTTGATCCCCCTAAGTACGAGAAGGAGTTCCATATAGTCTAACGACTGTTAAAGATTTAAGTAGATATACTTATAATCTGGGACATAGTTCATGGTCTTGTGACCCTTAGATGATATTTCATATCAGTTCTTGATTATCAATACTATAATATGTTATTCAATTCAGTTAAACTTATTCATTACCAGTTATTATGTTTTCATTAAGTGAGTATTTGTTTGGCTCATTCTTCCATATATATAACCATTGCAACTAAAATTGGGAAGGTTGATGATCCAACCACTACCAAAGGGAAAGGATAGATTAACAAGTGTTGAAGACTTGTTAATTTATTGAGATTTATGTTTTCAGACTTGATTTAATTATATGATGTAATTAATTAATTTTCCGTATTTGTAGAATATTTTAAGGTTAGACAACCTAAGATTTATCGGATTTAATTATGTAAACCTTTAATGGGAATATTCATTGCTTTAATTTTATTTAATTTGGGTAGTTATAAATGAATGTTTGAATAGTGAACACCAAATCAAGTGGGAATGAAGTACCCAAATTTGGGGGTGTCACAATTTCAAAGACCTGGGAATGACCCATTTGCACCCACATATAATCTAGGTTGGAGAAATCATCCTAATTTTGAATAGAACCAAGGAACCTATCCAAATAATTCTTTAAATTAGGTCAATCAGTCTTTAAATCAATCTTTTCAATCTTACCAAAAGTCGAATCCGAGTTCGTACCAAAACGCAAATTCAGTAACTCAATATCCATCAGGTTTTTCTAATGAAAGTGAGAAGAGACTTAACACTTTAAAGAGGAGAATAGAAACTTTAATGAAATCTCATAATAATTTCAATAATTTCATACAAAACACTAACCAAGCCTTATCTCGTCTAGAGATCTAAATGAGCCATTTGGCCACTCCAGTTAGTGAAAGAGAGAAAGTAGGCTTCCTAATCAACCCGAGACCAATATAAAATTTCTAGTCCCTAATCAAAATCCATATCATGCTAATTCACTTGAAAACAACCAAGTCAATCATGTGAATTCTATAATCTTTTTAAGGTCTGGAAATTATTTTAACAATCATGCTGACATTGATAATGAAGAAGAGAAAAATTTAAATGTTGAATATAACAATCTATCTTCAAAGTCAGCCCAACCTAAAAAGCCCACAAACTCTAAGTAAGTAGACCCATCCACTAGGCATGATCAAACCACATCTTCTGCGTCAAATGAAAAAGTCTTTAAACCAAAAGCCCCATTCCATCAAAGACTTATTTCAAACAAGTAGTCAACCCAGTTAGACAAAATTCTGGAAGAGTTCAAACAAGTGAAAATTAATATTCCCTTCTAAGTGTCATTCAACAAGTTCCCTCATATGGTAAATGTCTAAAAGATTTGTGTACAGACAAAAGAACCACTCATGTTCTTAAGAAATTTTTTTTAATATCTCATCTAAGTTCTATCTTAGCATGTCAAGTCCCTGTGAAGTATAAGGACCTCGATTTTCCTACTATTTCATGCATCATAGGTGACATGTTAATTGAAAAGGATTTGCTTGATTAGGAGCTAGTGTGAACCTTTTGCCATTTTCTTTGTATCAAACCTTGGGTTGAGAGGAGCTGAAAAAGACAAGTGTCACATTCCAACTAGCTAACCGTTCAGTTAAAGTGCCAAAGGGAATTGTTGAAGATGTACTCATTAAGGTTGGCGATATTTTCTTCCCCATTGATTTTGTTGTCCTTGAAACCCAGTCCATTTCCAATCTCAAGGGTCAAATTCTTGTCATATTAGGTAGGCCATTTCTAACAACCTCTAATGCATTAATCAATTGTAGAAATGGACTAATGAAATTAACATTTGGAAACATGACAATTGAGTTAAATGTGTTTAATGTAGGAGAGCAATCTAATGATTTTTCTGACCAATCCGTTGAAGTCAACATGATTCTGGAAATGTTGGAAATGAACTTACGAGAGAAGATAAATGATTCCGAAAATGTTGGAAATCACATTGACCTTGAAATTAGACCCTTTTGTGATCATTCTAAGTCTACCTTATGTCCATCCAAAGCACTTTCCAGAATTACTAAATGTGATTTAATAAATGAACCAAAGGTTGTAAACAATGAGAATCTTCTATGTTTAGATAATGAGATCATATCTCCCATTTCAGATAATGCATGTGTCAATCCAGTGGTGCCTAAAAATCTTGGTATAACAGTTAGTCAACATGGTGAAAATATTTTGTGCGGTGAAAATATTTTGTGCCCCTTTGTAACGAATATGGATGACTGATGAGTGGGTTTCATACATACGAATTAGGTGTTGTTGAGCTTAATTATTTCTATCCCTAAGTGTTTTTAATATCATTTTAATTTTTTATGTTTATTTCCTGTAGGATGGAGCTGGCCTGGAGGGTCAAATTGGTCATTTGAGAAAAAATAATTAAAAATTAAGTTGGATGACATTTTTGTAAATCTGTGGTCCCATTCAAGCGCTTAAGCGCTTGGAAATGAACTAGGATGAGTGCCTAGGCGCTCTTGCACGCCTATAGTTGATTTTTCTGCTGCTGATTTGGATTTTGAAGCCAAATAGGAATCTTGATGAGGGTTTGGACCAATACAAATAGGAGAAGACTTCAGAAAAGACATCGATCAATTTATCTAGTCAATTGCAAAGAGAACAAAGAAGAAAGACATGAAGGAGGATTGCAAGGGCTGAAGATCAAAGAGAGAGTCTAGGAGAAAATTCAAAGTTTCTTCTTCTCTTCTTTAGTTTTTACTCTTTGTATTTATCTGAGATGTTTGGATTACTAATCTGGATAATGTTTTTCCTTATTATTATTATCGTGAACTAAATTTTAATTAATATTGTATGTAGTTTAAATTTAAATCTTCCCATTGAATGAAAGTTGATTTTTATTTAATTATTTATTATATCTTGCATTTATTGATTAATTATTTGGACAACAATTACTGTGATAATCTATATAAAATTATAAAATAGAATATAGATTTAGAACTGGATATAATAGCACCTGTTCATAAAATCTGAATAGGGTTAATATGATTAGCATGTATGATAGGAATATACCTATGTATCTTTTGTATCCATCGAAAGAATTTGTGCGTACAACCCTAATTAACTTGATTCACATAGGAATATAGTGAGTTGATTAACTAGGGTATTCCTTGTAATTCTGATCCTTAAAGATCGAATTTAGGAAGATTGGTTCAGTGTCTTTCGGAAGAAGCATGAGTACTAATTAGCATTATTGGATAACTATTCATATTAATTAACTGAATTAAAGAGGAAGTAAATTGATTTAAATAAAATACCAAAAGAAGTTGTAATCTTAAATACTTAAAGGTAACAAATAATTAAGCCTGAACGAACATATAAAAATAATTATCAAGTTAAACTATTTCAGTCTGGTTTGATTTTGACATTAATTCGACATCCCGATTATGTTATCAGATAATTATCGAGTTTATTTTTCAATAAAACTATATTTAAAAGCTTCAAAATTATTTTAGATAATTTAATTATCATTTATAATATTTTTTCAGAAGCTTATAATAAGTTTTAAATAATTATTATCATTTATAATGATTTTTCAAACATTAATATCATTTTAAAATAATTTAATTACTAAATAATTTCATTATCATTAATATTTAAATAATTTAAAATATTAAGGAAATCCTTGTCAAAATATTAAAAGTTATTTATAATAACTCAAAATATTTTTAAAATCATAATATCACCTTTAAATGATTTTAAAAATATTTAAATTTATTTTTAAATAATTATCATTAATATAAAAATATTAATGAAATTCATTTCAAAATATTAAAAGTTATTTATTAGAACTTAAAATATTTTGAAAACCTTTATATCATTTTAACTAATTTATTTAATATAATTATTAAATAAATTTATTATCATTAATACTTAAATAGATTAAAATATTAATGAAATTTATGTCAAAATATTAAAATTTAATTTTTATAACTTAAAATAAGACTAAAAGACAATTTGGACCCCAAAATTTACTCTATATTCACTTTTGTACCCCAAACTTAAAAAGGTATCTAAGTAAACCCCAAACTTCATTATACGTAACAAAACGCATATTTTTTCACTTAACCAGTTAAAAGTGACCGGCTAAGGCTATAACACAAGTTTGGGGTACAAATTGTCTTTTAATATTAAAAATTGACAAAAATAATTAAATTTAAATAAAATAATTAATTTTAAATAAAATTATTAAATTTAAAAATAAAAATAAAAAAATTAAAATAATAAAATAAAAATAAATATTTGGAATTAATGATTAATAATTAATTTTTTTAAAAATAATATTTTTTTAAAAACAGAATTGTAAAATAGAATTTTTTGTGTAAAAAAAATATGTTTTTACTAAAAATTTTTTAAAAATTATTTTGTTTTTACAAAAATTGTAAAATAAATTTGTGTTTTACAAAATTGTAAAATACAATTATTTTTAAAAAATTGTGTTTAAAAAAAGAATTTTTTAAAATAAAATGCTATTTAAAAAAATTCTATTTTTAAAAACAAAAACAATTTTTTTTAAAAACAAAATATTTTTAATTTTGTTTTTAAAAATACCGAATTTTTTCTAAATAAATTGTCTAAAAATAGAATTTAAAATCTGTTTTTGTTTTTGAAAGCAAAAATTTATTTGTAGAAACAGATTTTTTAAATTTTTTTTGTAAAACAGAATTATTTTAAAAAAAAAATTGTCTAAAAACAAAATTTAAATTCTTTTTTTGTTATTAAAAATAGAATTTTATTTTACAAGTTTTTAAAAAATTCTGTTTTTAAACACAATTTTGTAAAAAAATTGTATTTTACAATTTTTTAAAACACAATTTTATTTTACATTTTTTGTAAAAATAGAATTTAAAAAAAAATTGTATTTTACAATTTTGTAAAACACAATTTTTTTAAAAACAGAATTTTTTAATTTTTTTTTGTAATGTAAAAAATTATGTTTTACAATTCTGTTTTTAAAAAATATTATTTAAAAAAAATTAATAATTAATCATTAATTCTAATATTTATTTTAATTTTATTATTTTAATTATTTATTTATTTATTTTTATAATTAAATATTTTAAAATTATTTTATTTTATTTAAAATTAATTATTTTTGCCAATTTTTAAGACTAAAAGACAATTTGTACCCCAAATATTGTGTCACAACATTAGCCGGTCATTTTTGACCGGTTAAGTGAAGAAAGTGTGCGTTTTTATTACGAATAATGAATTTTGGGGTGTACCTAGATACCTTTTTAAGTTTGGAGTGCAAAAGTGAATAAAGAGTAAAGTTTGGGGTGCAAATTGTCTTTTAGTCTTAAAATAATTTTAAAACTTAATTATGAATTAATAATGATTTAATTTCTATTTTTTCTATTTATTATAATTAATTTAATTATTTTTATTTTAAACCGTCGCTATAGGTGTCTTCTGCCCTTTAAGAACAGTTTGGTTAATACCCCCTGGGGGCTACTTTGACCAACTGTAATTTCTATTTCATTAAGTTTTTGGGCATGAGAGTGCTTCAATGGTGTAGTCTTGATGTAATACTACAAGTATGTAGTAAGTTTGGGGTCTAACTACATCATATCAAGAAGATATTAATGGTCAAACCACCTAACCAAGCCTGTTCTTCATTACTGGAATTTTCAGATTTGTAGTCAATGTTGGTCAACCATGTTTGAGCTCTAATAACTTTGGTTCTGTGTGTTATCTAAGTGAGCCAATGACCCACTCTTGTAGTATACATGTCAAGGTTCAAAAGTGTTACACTCTAGTATCTTAACAACAACAAGAATAGAAGATCCAATCCGGTCAAAGTACCTGTCAGAGCTTGTTTTTTAATTTTCTGGAATTTCTAGAAAATTAGATTTTCTGTTTGGTTAACCCATATTTGACCAAGAATAACTATTATTCTGTTGATGTAATAAGTATTTCGTTGTCATGGACTTGTATTACATGTTACAGGGTACAAAAATGATACACTCTAACATCCTAACAGCATCAGAAAAGGAAGATCTAAGCCTTCAAACTTCTTGTCAGACATCTACTGGGTTTTCCAGAAATGGTTTTCATGACTGGTCAACTGAGTTAACTTGAAATATAGACATGCTATGGTCATGATTCCACTTCCTATTTACTCACCTCAGGACATACTATAAGAAGGATACACTTAATGTCGGGTTTCGACACATAAAACGCAGCGGAAATTTAACAATTTAAAGTGTAATTTTGGAACCCTAAAACAGGATCCATGCAAAAACCAAATTAATTCAATGGTTAGAAATTTATACCGATTATTGAAGCTAGAATCGATGTGGTTGAATCTCCAACGCAATCCAAACGAACTGCGTCTCTACGGTATCCACACGAACGCCCCATGAATCGTCGTACGATCTGCAAAAAAAGGAACCGCGGTACTAGCCACCAAAGATGAGTATTTTCGAAACTATTTTTCTCTAGTCTCTCTCTAAGAGCGGCTAGGGTTTTGGTTAATGAGTAATTCCTAAAATGGCTGCTACATATCATATATATAGCAATTAAAAGGAATTAATCAAAACCTAATTTAATAAAATCTGAATTTATATATATATATATATATATATATATATATATATATATATCTTAATTAAGTCTTACTTAATTAATAAACATATATATTAATTATCCTATTAATTTAAATTTATAATTTAAATACTATCAATCATATTGACATATTTAAATCTTTACAATTTAAATTAATTCCCTTTTAATTATGTTCTATGTGTGTGACCCTATAAGTTATTATTACGTTGACAATAATTTTAAAATCATATTATAAAATTATAAACAGTGAGCGACATGTAGTAACACATCACTGCTACCCAAGTAATAATAATATCGAAGATTCGATGCAACCTTTTCGTGACCAATGTTTCAATGTAATTTAATCCTTGTAACCTTAATATCCTAGATTAAACTCGAGTCATGGAATGTGTCATACTCTTCATAATTTAATATGAGTTTTTCTTGATCAATGAGTAAACTATATGAAACAAATCATTATTTGAGCATGGCCATGCATTTCATAGTCCTACTCCATCAAGAGGCCTATGGATATCATCCCTAATACATAGGAGGGTTAAATTCCATCTAGATGACTCATATTCCTCACACGATTCATGATGTACCCAATAATCACCTTTATAGTCCACCCTATTAAATGTGACCTTTGATGATATCAAATTACATAAATTCTCGTGTAGTTATATAGTGATTTCAGGTCGGAGGATCATTACATCATTGTCACTATGAGAATTGCTAATGACACTTCGCATAATGCTCGATCCACATAGAATTCTCATGGTGGGTCTGTCCAGTACATCGTTCTCTAACACGTACCTATGCATTGACTTAATATCTCATATATTTATGACCAATGAGATTTGGTCATCAGTCAATCCACATACTAGTCTCAATGCATCATTGTTATCCCATCAACAATGATACTCGACTAGGGACATTTAAGAGCAATGATACTAATTGTAATTATATAATCTCATGTTCAAGTCACTTACTTGAAGCTATATAATTTGTATCACTATTCTAAAGACTTTTATTATGTTAACATTTATATAACGCAGTAAATAAAACCATAATAAAACCATTCATTTATTCAATGAAATAAAATATCAAAATATTAAGCAATTATATCAAATAATTGGCCTCTAGGGCATAAACTCTAACAGTCTCCCACTTGCACTAGAGCCAATCACTCATGTATCTAATACCCATGGAACTAGTGTAACCTTCGTGCTTCTGCTGTGACAAAGCCTTGGTCAGTGGATCTGCAACATTATCATCTGTTGGCAGTCTTCCTCTATGTACATCTCTTTTTTCAATGATTTCACGGATGAGATGGTACCGCCTAAGTATATGCTTGGATCGTTGGTGAGATCTGGGTTCCTTAGCCTGTGCAATGGCTCCATTATTATCACAATATAGCTTAACCGGATCAACAATTGTCGGAACAACACCAAGTTCAGTGACGAACTTTTTAATCCATACAACCTCCTTGGCCTCACTAGAAGCAGCAATATACTCAGCCTCTGTTGTAGAATCGGCTATTGTCTCTTGCTTCGAACTCTTCCAACTAACAGCACCACAATTAAGGCAAAACAAAAAACCTGACTGAGACTTATAGTCATCATTGTCAGTCTGGAAACTAGCATCTGTATAACCCTTTACTTTAATTCGTCTTCACCTCTATATACCAAGAATGAATCCTTAGTCCTTTTTAGGTACTTGAGGATATTCTTGACTACTGTCCAGTGACTTTCACCTGGATTCGACTGGTATCTGTTCGTCATACTCAAAGCATACGAGACATCCGGACGAGTACATATCATTGCATACATGATAGATCCAATTGCCAAAGCATAAGGGATCTTTCTCATACGCTCCTCATCATCTTGTGATTTAGGGCATTGAGCCTTAGAGATCTTTACACCATGAGTCACGGGTAAGTGTCCTCTTTTCACCTCTTGCATGCTGAACCGTTTTAGCACTTTATCAATATATGTACTTTGACTTAGGCCGAGCATTTTTTTTCGATCTATCTCTATAGATCCTGATACCTAAAATGTAGGCAGCATCACCCAAATCTTTCATGGAGAAACATTTTTCTAACCATGTTTTTACAGCCTGTAAGGAAGGAATGTCATTCCCAATAATTAATATGTCATCTACATATAATACTAGGAATACAATGTGACTCATATTAACCTTTTTATATACACAAGGTTCATCTTCATTTTTTATAAAGACAAACTCTTTGACTGCTTCATCAAATCAAAGATTCCAACTCCGAGAGGCTTGCTTTTATCCATAAATGGTTCGTTTCAGTTTACATACCTTTCTAGCATCCTTTGGAGTGACAAAAGCCTCAGGTTGTGTCATGTACACATCCTCAAGGAGATTTCCGTTAAGGAAAGCAGATTTGACATCCATCTACCATATTTCGTAATCATAAAAGGCTGCAATAGCAAGTAATATCCTGATGGATTTAACCATTATCACTAAAGAGAAGGTTTCATCATAGTTAACACCCTGAACTTGTTTGAAAAATTTTACTACCAGTCGACCTTTATAGGTTTGTACGTTACCATCCATGTCGATTTTCTTCTTGAAAATCAACTTGCACCCGATTGGTTTTACCCCTTCGGGTGGATCAACCAGAGTCCATACTTGGTTAGTATACATGGAGTCCATCTCAGATTTCATGGCTTCAAGCCATTTCTCAGAATCTATTCCATTCATAGCTTCTTGGTAGGAAGCAGGCTCATCTTGATCTATAAGCATCACATCGCCGTTTTGAGTCACACGATATCCATAATATCTCTCGGGCTCTTGGCGTGTCCTACCAGATCTACGAATGCCTTATGTAATTTGATCTGGTTCACTTTCAACAATATCTTGTGGTTACTGCTCACGTTCCAACTCAGGTTCAATGATATTTTGTGGTTCTCGAATTTCTTCGAGTTCTACTTTCCTCCTACTGTTTCCTTTAGAGACAGATTCTCTTTTTAGAAAAATACCAGTTCGAGCAACAAACACTATGTTCTCATAAGGTTTGTAGTAATAATACCCTTTTGTTTCCTTTGGGTATCCCACAAAATTACATTTATCAGATTTGGGTCCAAGCCTATCAGAATCAAGACATTTTACAAACACCTCGCAACCCCAAATCTTCATGAACGACATACTAGGACGTTTCCCAGTCCACATATCATATGGTGTCTTCTGAACTGTCTTTGTAGGAACACGGTTAAGGGTGAATGTAGCTGTCTCTAGGGCATGACCCCAGAAGCTTATTGGAAGATCTGCATGACTCATCACTGATCGTACCATGTCCAACAAGGTACGATTCCTCCTCTCAGATACACCATTTCATTGTGGTGTACCAGGTGGAGTGATTTGTGATATAATACCACACTCCTTTAGAAGGTCATCAAAGTCTTGGCTTAAGTATTCACCTCCTCGATCGGATCGAAGGGCTTTTATTCTTTTGCCAAATTGGTTTTGAACTTCATTCTTGAATTCCTTGAACTTTTCAAATGATTCGAATTTGAGTCTCATAAGATATATATATCCATATCTACTGAAGTCGTCAGTAAATGTAATGAAGTAATAAAACCTACCTCTTGCTAACGAATTCATGGGTCCACATACATCACTATGTATAAGTCCCAATACATCGCTAGCCCGTTCACTATATCCAGTGAAATAGGTTTTAGTCATCTTGCCTAATAAACAAGACTCGCATTTCTCATATGATTCAAAATCAAATGAATCCAAAAACCCATCTTTATGGAGTTTGGATATGCGTTTCTCATTTATATGGCCTAAATGACAGTGCTAGAGATATGTCGGATTTGAGTCATTTGATTTAAATCGTATTGTATTTATGTTATAGATAGGCATTTCTAAATCAAGAATATAAAGACCGTTAAACAATTGTACAACACCATATTATATATCATTTAAGTAAAACGAACAACGGTTGTTCTTTATTATAAATGAAAAACCTTTCTTGTCCAAACAAGAAACAGAAATAATGTTTTTGCATATAGCAGACACATAATAACAATCCTCTAATTCTAATACTAGCCCAGTGGGCAAAGATAAATGATAAGTTCCTACGGCCAGTGCAACAACTTTTGCTCCATTCCCAACTCGTAGGTTAACCTATCCTTTCGCCAAAGTCCTACTCCTTCAGAGTTCCTGCACATTAACACAAATGTGAGAACCACATCCAGTATCCAATACCCATGATGTAGAAGTAGACAAGTTGACTTCTATAATATATATACCTAAATCAGAAGTCACACTTCCTTTCCTTTTCTTCACATCTTCCAAATAAGCATGACAGTTCCTCTTCCAGTGTTCATGTTTTCCACAGAAGTGATAATCACCTTCTTTAGCCACCCACTACTACAAAATAATAAATAGACAACACGAAAAAAACATTATGGTTTCATTCAGCAAAATGTCATGGTTAAAGGTGTCATCTATTTGACACCCTTACACAACGCTTTTAAAACGTTGTAGTTAAGCACATTATACAGCGTTTTTAAGAAAAAAACGTTGTAGATTTGTTTTCCATAAATTAGCAATGCTTGAAAACGTTGTAGAAGGTATGATTCCACAACGTTTTCTGGATAAAAATGTTGTAGTTTAATATATCAGACAACGTTTAGGCATATTTACACAACGTTTATAATGTGTCATCTATTTAGAAGGTGTCATTTATTTATACAAATATACAACATTTTTAAAATGTTGTAGATAAAAAAGAAAAAGAAAAAAAAGATTGTGATTCACCTATATTACCAATGCACCTGCAATATGCTAATGCCATGATATATAGCTAAAAGGTCTAAATTCTCATTTAAATTTAAAACCAAAATGTATCAACCATTAAAAATACATCCCAATAATACCATTCGTTTACAGTTTCAAATTACTATATCCACAAAATATATACCAAACTATCCATAAATACATCTCAAATTCACTTTTCAATATAAATTACTACTATGTTCACCAAGCAAATGTTCTTCGGGACACCATTCGTTTCACTTGGATACGTTACAATTGGAGTAGAAACAGAAGCAGGAGCAGAAGCACTTTCCTTGACTGGAAGGAGGAGGAGCTTGCACAACTCAAAAGATAATACAGATAATTCTGTTTGGAATATGAAACGCACACATTGATCAGCGATGTCATCACTGATCCACGAGGTTGGAAAACATTACCCAAATCATGGTGTAAACTTGTTTCAAGAAACATTGAGAAGAATTCAAATCAGGAAATGATAGGCATCAATTGTTATAAAAATATGAGAGCAAACAAAGGCATATATGAATACCAGGCATGGAATATGAAATGTTAAAATACCAAGCACATTACCTTACTGCAATGCACAACTAGGACATTGTCCCCAAATGGGATTCGACTGCCAACACAATCATTCTATAAGAGGATATGCATAAGATAAATAACATGCCCTTGAATTCACAGAGCATTGATACAAGTAACCATTCCAATATTTATAATAAAAGAACAGAAAGCTCATACTTACCTGTCATTGGTGTATAAAGAGGATGGAATTTCAAAAAGCAAGCATCCAGATCTTTTAGTGTCGGTCCCATTGGAATCCTGTATATTGGATACCTGTAAAAGTTCCATCCCAACCATTAAGTCATATGTTTATATACGTATGTGTGCACTTTGGTTTTGATTCAGGATTGATATTATAGCTTTCTAACTTTGGTACTATTATTTTCATGCTGATCATACAATTTGTAAAAATCCAGGAAATACTTATAATCCCTAAATGTTACAACACCTTTTAAAAACATTTTTTTGATATAGGGTGAATAGAAAGTGTTCTCTGTTTCTCCTACCATTGTCTCCTCCATGTCTACATTTTATGTTTTGCATGTTTAAACATTTAAAAAGCCATTACTCTATATTTCTAAAATTTTCCTCCCTCATCAGTAGATATTTTATCATAAAAAAACTAATTGAACAAAGCAAATTCATTAATGCAATCTAGAACGCATGGATATGCAAAACAAATCAACAAGAAGATGAAAGAGGTTCTATTTGCCATACTTGAATCATTAGCCTTGTCTTTATCACATCAAGGGGAGTCGTTATAGCTCCAGTTACCGCACCTACAGTTGAACAGTTCATACATGTAACATTTTGAGTAAATAATAAGAATGTAAAAGCAAGTGGTGCGTGGTTGTATAGTAATCACCAATGAAAACATAAATGCTAAAGCAGGGGTCAATTTTAAAATTTTTGTATTGGTGGTAGACAAAAGGTGAGGTTATCATATCCAACATTATGGTCATGATTATACTGAATAATCACTGGTTATAATCATACCAAGTTCATCTACGCACTACGGGCCAAAGATAACTTTTATAACAATATAAGCATGAGGATGATGACAACGATATAAAAATTCAATTAAAAGAAAGCAAAGGATAAATTTTTATAGATTTATAATTTAATTTATCCAGAATTCAATAATGTCCAAATTGTCAACATGATACTGCTTTGTGGTGTAAAATTCAAGAATAATATTGTATCAAAAATGATTTGGACCGAAAAGGAATCAATTTTTGTCATGAATAGTACACCAGGTGAATACTAACCGAGTGAATAATATCCCATGAATAGTAACTTTGAGAATAGTAACCCCATGAATAGTACTCTGTTATGTAATGTTAAAACTTATCAAGAATACTTAGAATAATATTTACATGAAAAGATACTGGATGAAGCGCAAATATCAAGGATATTCTACTAATTTTATGGAGTATAAAACCAAAACTTTAACAAAATGAGTATAGAATTTGGAATCTAAAACGAAATAATATTACTTACATACTACAGAGTATGGAAGAAAATATTATTTCATATGAATATTGAACAAAAATAACATCCCTTACCTTGAAAAGAAGAGTATTCCAACTAGTATAGCGGGGATATTCTTGAAGAGAACTTGAACTATTTTCTACGCTCAAAGCTTTCTTAAACTCTAAAGAAATACATTCAATATTATAGAAGAAATATTCTCTGATTCTGGTGTGATTTTTAATTCTAACTAAGCATCCTATTTATAGGAGAATGGAAAGGATACTATTTGAATTTTAGAAATCACGGACGCACAATAGTATCACGGGCGAAAATTTTCTGATTCACAAGATTTATTGTGCACTGCATAGTAAAATACTATGCAAATAAAATATAATATATTCTATTTATAATGTAATAAAATAAAACTTATATAATATATATAAATGGGTAAAATTCAGATGACCACCTATAGTATCTGACATTTCCCACATAACCACCTGTATTACGTAAACCTACATTTAAACACTCGTGGTTTTGAGTTGAAGTGAAAAACAGACAGTTTCCATCTAATCTAACTGTGCGTGAAGTGTACTCGCTAAAAGAGCGTGAGGTATGAGTGTAACGGTCAAATGAGCTAGGAAAAAGTCGATAATTCCCTCATCTTCAAACATGGTTATTAAAGACCCATTTTGTTGGCTATTTATGCCCTAACTCGTCCCTTAGCAACTCTGTCTCAGTCCCAGGGATTATTAGTGTCTTCATCAAGGTTATTAATTGTCTTACTCAAAACTCAGGTATGTATATTTAGCTTCTTTGAAATCTAATGAGTATATCGAAGAACGAATTTACCCAAATTGACTTTCTTAGATTTCTTAGTTATGTAATTTGTTAGCAAGATGAGTATGACTCGTTATACAGTGTTCATTAGATTTCTTAGTTGTGTAATTTGTTAGCAAGATTTGGGCTAAAGTTACTACAAATTTGGCTGCCCAGAAGGTGTTTGTGAAAATGTTGAAGTAACATCTTGTATACATTTGCTTTATGTGCATGTTAGTTGTTGGGTTTCCCTCCTTTGTGGTAACTATCTATCTCTTAATTACAATCTTAGGCATGTACCTTGGTAAAATGCATGACTTTTATTTTTGGTGAGTTTTCCATGCATGTCTCTTGATATTCTCAAGGCTTGGCTTGGAGTCTTCAAGAAGATACAAATTCTTATAAATCTGAGACATGTCCCATTTCTGCATATACATTGAGAACAGATACAAAGAGAGAGAGATAGAGAGCTCTTCTGGGATATGTCCCATTTTTGGTAGGGGCAGAACATTCATTTTTGATACATTCTCCTGTTTTGATATATTTGTTCTTGGAGATTTGTTTTCTCATTTCTGAGGTATTTTTCTCTTGTGATTTACACCTTTGGTGTGTTTGTAAGGCTTATGCCTTTTGGCCATTTTGTAAAATTATGTTGGTGATAGCGGAATAAACTAACCTACCGGCCTTGTGGATGTACCTCAATTGGAGGGAACCACGTAATTCTTGTGTGCCTACTTCTTTTGTTATTTTTCTTGCATTGCTTCCATTGATTTACACTTGTGGGAAAGCCATATTTTTCCCAACATTAGTATGTAAATATTATGCTTTAAATTGCTGATTAAAGATTTTGCTGATGTTTATGTGAAGTAGGAGGCATGTCTTCGTCAAGCAATCATGTAGGATGGAATAATGGTGACCTTCGATATATACCTAGGAAATGTAAATGTGGAAAGAAGGCTTCTGTAAGAATTGTCGACTCGAACAAACCATCGAAGGGAAAATTGTATTTTGTATGTGATGAATGTGAATTTTGGGCATGGTGCTTGCCTTCTACAACAAACTCAAGTGGTACACTTACTGATACTAATGAACACAATGAAGGAATGGGGACAACAGTGGTGAGGGGAACAACATGCAAGTGTTTGTGTGAGAATAATAATCTATATATGAGGATGATGCTTGTTTAAAGCCATGTGAAGATAATAATGATAATTGGAGTTGTTTTTCTTCTCCTGTCATTCATGATGATGTTCTTTAGTAGTATGAAGTGAAAGTTTGTAATGTGAGGGTTTTAATGTGTAATGAAATATGTAGTGAAAGTTTTTAATGTTTTTTAGTAGTATGAAATGAAATATGTTAGTGTAATGGAATATTTAATGTTCTAAATTTAATGAAATGTAAGTTTTTATTCTTGGAGTTGTGTTGAATTTTTTTTCAAAGTTGAATTGTTGAAATATGTTATGTTGGAGTATTATTGTTATTCATGTTATATTGGAGTTATGTTGCACAAAAAAAGATGAGCAATCTAACGAGAACAAGCAAGTGTAGAAGGAAATCACAATAAATATCAATTTACTTGTCATCATTGCCAAAACCTTAGTAGGCCACAAATCTGTTCCTATCTCAAAAATACACAAATATGTTCCTTGTGAGCAGTTAACTCTAGTGGTGCCAAAGCAGATAACCAAAGTAGATGAACTAACAACAAGGCAACTAAAACTAACATCCATGTAAATGTGCCAAAATATAATTACATATTAGTCTAGACTAAGTCCAAGGAAAAATCAGAGCCTTAATCCCCCCCTTCCTGCCTTTTTTGGTGAACTAACAATGTAGCCCTTTGATAAAAGCTTCTTCAATTTTGGTATGCTCTTCATCCTTCGTCCAGGATTAGGCTGTGAACTTGACCTTGGTTGATCAGTAGCCCCAGTCCAACATGCAGACAAACTTGGTCCAGGATTAGTCCACTTGGTGGACTAGTTAGGTTGAGAGCTTGATTTGGGCTGTTCTGAGGTTGAAGAATTAGGTCCAGGATTAGCACCCTTCCCCTTACTTTGCAACTTTGGTGGTCTGATTTTTGCCTGAAAGATACAAACAAATATGTTAGCTTATTCAACATTGCATTTTAAACCTAGGACCATCATTTTCAACTGTTACCTGGGAAGATGATGCCCCAACATTTGACTGGCAATCCTTTGCAGTTGTTGTTTCACCAGTTGGTCTGCTTTTCCCCTATAAATACAAACTTGTTAGCTTCAGATTAAAAAGTCATAATTATATCAGCTATATATAATGTAAATACATACCTTCAGTTTGGAGTTTGGATGAAATGGCTGCCTACAAGCCCTGCTGTTATGCCCAAGTGTCAAACATCTTGCACATGTTACAGTGCCACATCTTCTACTTGCCATGTGAGGGTTTTTTGGTTCATCTTGTGCCTTTTTCCTTACTTTTCTTGGTCTGTCAGTGGGTTTATGGTACAATGGAGGTTGAATCTTTGGAAATTTGGATTTCACCCATTCATGATGACTAGGAACAGGCTTTATGGTAAAGTTGTAGGTGTTTAAGTACACTTCCTTGCTATAGCAAGGATAGAAATAAGCCTCTGGCTGCTCCCTATTACCCCAGATTGCCGTCACTGCATGTTTGCAAGGAATGCCACTAAGCTGCCACATTCTGCACCCACAAGTTTTTTCATTCAAATTGACAACCCAAGTTCTGTTGTCACTTTCAACCTCAAACTCCCCAATTCCAGACTTCAATGCAGTGCATCCCCTAGAATGTTTCTTATTGCTCTCTAATTTTTTTAGTATTCTTGGCCCAATTGACCCTCCATACTTGTCCATGCCCTCCTTTTTAATCTGAAACCTAACCATTAATTTCTTCCTAATCCACTCTAGCATGTTAATAATCCCTTTATCCCTTGCCTCAATGATATAATTATTCCATGACTCATTCAAGTTGTTTACAACTACATCAGACCTACAATGGGGTGAAAAATGAGATCTGGCCCAATATTTGGGCCCAACAGCCATCAACCACTTCACTGCCTCAGGATCAACTTTGTGCATTTCCTTCATAGCTGCTTCAAATGTGTATATACATATCACCACAACTAGCTGCATTCCAGAAAATATCCCTTAACAGCTTCCCCCTAAATTTGATTTTGAAATTGTTGTACAAATGCTTCAAACAAAATCTATGTTCATTATTGGGTAACATTGAATTAAAAACCTCTACAAGCCCCTTCTGTCGATTAGAAATAAACACATATCTTCTTGTTTCATTTTCACCAATGTCATCTAACAGTTCTGTGAGAAACCACTGCCAACTGTCCCTACATTCTATTTCAACTATAGCAATGGCAATGGGAAAAATATTATCATTTGCATCTCTTCCTATAGTACTTAACATCTGCCCTCCATATATCCCCTTTAGGAAACATCCATCCAAACCTATTATTGGTCTACACCCAACAAGGAAAGCATGTTTACATGCTGACAGCCTCATATACAGTCTCTTAAATACTGGAAGAGAACCAGGCCCCTCAACACACTGACTGCAGAATTTGAAAACTGTCCCAGGATTTAGTTTTTTAACTGTCTCAATATAATCCATAAGTTTGTTGTACTGTTCTCCTACATCACCAGATATATAATGTAAAGCTTTTCTTTTAGCCCTATATAGGGATGATTTACTAAGACTGGAATGACATTCCTTTTGTGCCTTCTTCTGCCATGCTTTCAAATCCCACTTAGGATTATCTCTCAAGTCATTCAAGTATTTTTTGGCCAAATACCTACTGTCAACAAGATGGTTTTTCTCTTGTCCAGCACATGTGTGATCCCCCCCCCCATTGATTTGATTTTGAAAGTTACTTCACCTTGTTTAACTGATGCATGAATCCTCCAAGAACAATTTTTTGATTTACATTTGACATTTATTCTTTTCTTATCATTTTGAATGTATTTAATGTCAAACCCCCCTTTTACAGAAAACTAAACCAAAGCATTCCTAAAAATTTCATGATTTGTAAACTCCATTCCAACCTCAAATTCTATGTTACCCATATCAGTGTCCTCATTAAATTCCATAGACCCATCCCCTTCTAAGTTGTCCTCATCATCAGATAAAACAAACATCTTTCTTAATGCCTCTTTCCCTTCTCCCTCATCATCACTCCACCAATCTTCTACAAAGACATCTTTGGAGTTATCAAAATCTGTTTTTTCCCCTTCTTTAAATATGTCATCATCTCCAGGCCCCTCTAGATCTTCATCCATCCAAGAGGGATGGTCTACCTCTTCACCCCTATTTTCATTTCTTTTTATAGGTTGTTCTCTATGTTTATTTACCTTTTCATATTCTTTCCCTTTACCCTTTTCAGATTCCTTCCCTTTACCCTTTTCAGATTCATTCCCTTTACCTACAACTTGTATTGGACCCTCCATTTGTTCTGCATATAAAACTACATCTTCACTCTCATTATTAACTAGTACGTCTACCATCTCACAGTACATCTGTGTCATCACTTAGAATTAAAGTCCCACCCTCCCATAACTCATAACCAGGTACAAGATAATAAATGTTCACATGTGGGATTGGATTTAACTGAAAGTGGAACTCATATATCCCCATCAAAAATATCTTATCCAACTCTACATTCTCTATAATCTCAACACTACCCCCAACATAATCAATAATTGGTTCTTTAACAAAAGTCCCACCATAATGGAACACAACTCTCACAGACATTCTGCATTAAACATATGAGGGAGAAAATTTTGGATAAGAAACAAAACATGTTTGGGAGACATGGGGGACCACCAATACTAAAAAAAACAAATCAAAGTCTAGCATGCATGCCACTAAAGCATAAAATATTCCATCAAACACCACCAAATCCATATACACAGAGGGGACCAAACAAGTGGGGGCATATTATTGTACAAAATAAATCTATCAGAAAACATCACAAATCAGAGGGACCCCAAAACAACAATATTTATTCTTGAAAAGCCATCCCAAATCAGACCAAAAGTAAGATAAACTTACACAACATAGTACATAACACTTAAATAGCAGTAAACATCAAATCGAATAGTTAATACTTACCTGGATCTACAGTAAAATATTAGCTTCCAGATACAATTTCTTCCACAAACACCATAAAAGGCTTTGGTTTCCACTTAGATTTGAAGCATTCGTGAAGAAATCGCCAGAAAATCGCCTCAATTGCAAGCCCTAGACCCGTCTACACAATTGACCATATTTTAGGTCATTTTTAATATATATATCAAGGGGCAAAAAAGTCATTATCCATTCCCATTAAGGACGTCTAGACGGAAAGTTGTTTTTCACTTCAACTCAAAACCACGAGTGTTTAAATGTAGGTTTACGTAATACAGGTGGTTATGTGGGAAATGTCAGATACTATAGGTGGTCATCTGAATTTTACCCTATATAAATATATAAAATTCACCCAGCCTCCCACAGCACTTCGAATACCAACAAAAATCACATAAGTCAATCAATTTTTTTTAAAAGGGTTTCATTTTGGGATGCCATAACAACCATTAAGTCCTTTGTTACTAGTTAGCAAAAATACACTTATACATCACTTATCTTAATCCCACATTTCCCACCCGTGACAATCCTTTTCTTTCCCCATTTGTCAACTTCACATGCACACACACATGCTTATATTATATATACACACACACACACACATATATATATATATATAACACTTATATAAATACTGAATAACTTTCTACCGATTATTTTAAAAAATGGATAAATGAGGGTCCATATAATAAGCAAAATTTATAACAAATACTTCATCAAAATCCCTCAATATTTTTAACAACCTTTATTCATATTATTATAACTCGCAATATTAACAGCCAGATCGTTCTCAGGAAAGAGGGGGCTTTTCGATAAGGATTTCTCCCTATTGGCGCAAAATTAAGTGGCCAAACCCCTTTCCTCGACAGAACTTTCTAGACATTATTAATTATTTAGATAATAATATGAATAACTTGTCATCTAAATTATTGATTTAATAATATATAAAATATTGACAATAATTGAATCAAATAACGTGAGATACTATGCATCAATTACTGTAGCAATAATTGAACAAAACTGAGTGACTTCTCACGTAAGCATCAATAATCAATACCGTGTGCTACTATGCAACCATGCGTATTACTGTACTTTTAACACTGGGTATTTCAACAGTTAACGGTAAAACTTCCGCCGTTACTTTTATAAAAAGATATTTCTGTCGTTTTCTAACTCCGCCAATAATTCCATTGTGGGGTTCACCAATGATTGTTCCGTCGTACGAATATTTCCTGTTAAAATGAATATTCCCCGACCAATCGAATATAATATAACAACTTGTGTACTTTTGAAAATTTATAAATATTACCCACAACTATAACATTATATCACATTCACTCCTTAATATTCAAAAATGATATTTATAGAAAATTTATCTTTATACAATTTGTTTCATATAGTCTACTTATTGATCAAGAAAAACTCAGATTAAATTATGAACAGTATGACATATTTCATGACTCGAGTATAACCTAGATTGACTTAAGATTGTAAGACCCCAACTTTTATGAATAAAGATGAATTTTCTATATATATCATTTTTGAATATTATGGAGTAAATTGATATAATGTTATAGTTGTTGTAAAATATTCGATTGGTTGGGGAATATTCATTTTAACAAGGAATATTCGTACAATGGCACAATCATTGGAGTACCCCACAACGGAATTATTGTAGGATTGAGAAAATGACAAAAATATTTTATGAAAATAACAGCGGAAGTTTTACCGTTAACTGTTGAAACACCCGATGTTAAAAGTACAATAATACGCGTGGTTGCATAGTAGCACACGGTATTGATTATTGATGCTTACATGAGAAGTCACTCAGTTTTGTTCAATTATTGCTATAGTAATTGCTGCATAGTATCTCACGTTATTTGATTAAATTATTGTCAATATTTTATATATTATTAAATCAATAATTGAGACGAAAAATTTATTAATATTATTATTTATAATATTGACGATGTCTAGAAGTTATGTTAATGAGAGGTTTGGTCACCTAATTGCGCGCAAATAGGGAGAAATCCTTATTGGAAAGCCCCCTCTTTCCTAGGAACGACCTGATCGATTAATATTGTGAATTATAATAATGGTGATAAATGTTGTTTTATAATTATTATAAATATAATAAAACAGAAAACTTTTTATATAAAACAGAATACGTTTTATAAAGTTTTGTTTTATTTGATTATAAATAGAATATATTATATTTTATTATGCATAGTGTTTGCATAGTATTTGCATAGTAAAAACTTTTTATATAAAATATAATACTTTTTATAAAGTTTTGTTTTATTTGATTATAAATAGAATATATTATATTTTATTGTATAGTGTAGCATAGTATCTTTTCTATTCTCCTATAAATAGGGTGCTTAGTTAGAATTGAAAATCACACCAGAAATTAAGAGAATTCTTCTTCTGTAATCTTGAGCGTATTTCTTTAGAGTTTAGGAAAGCTTTGAGCGGAGAAAATAATGCAAGTTTTCTTCAAGTATATCTCCGCCCTACCCGTCAGAATAATCTTCTTTTTAAGGTAAGTGGTATTATTCTTTCGTATTCATGAGAGAGTTATTTTCTTTCAATACTCGTAAGGGTTGTTATTCAATTCTTTATTATCTTTTGGAATAACCTGTCTGTGCGGTCTATCGCATGCCTGGTGAATTATGTTGTTATTCCATTCTTTATTATTCTATTGGAATATCCTGTCTGTGCGGATTACACATGACCTGGTTCCATTCTTTATTATTCTGTTGGAATATCCTGTCTGTGCGGGTTACGCATGACCTGGTTCCATTCTTTATTATTTTGTTGGAATAACCTGTCTGTGCGGATTACGCACGCCTGGTGAATTCTTCTGTTATTCCATTATTTATTATTCTGTTGGAATAATCTGTCTACATGGATTACCACATGGCACCGAACATCCATTTGCAGTTTCATATATTCTATTATACTCAGTTGGTTAAAGTTTTGGCTTTTATACTCCATGAAATTAGTGGAATATCCTAGATATTTGCGCTTCATCCAGTATCTTTTCATGGAAATATTCTTCTAAGCATTCTTGAATTTACTCCACAAAACAGTATCATGTTGACAATTTGGACGTTATTGATTTCTGGATAAAATAAATTATAAATCTTTAAAAATTTATCCTTGAACTTGTTTTATTAAATTTTTATATCATTATCATCATCCTCATGTTTATAATATGTTTATAGTCATCTGTGGCCTGTAGTGCATAGATGGACTTGGTATGATTATGACAAGAGATTATTCGGTATAATCATGACCGTAATGTTACAAATGATGTGGTAAAAATCCTCATTGGCCGTAGTGCACTGATGGACAGTTGTTGGCATGATCATGACCATTGATGAAAACAGGAATATCCTTTGCCCGTAGTGCATGAATAATTTGTGGTCGTGATACTAATGAATATCCTTGGCCGTAGTGCATGGACGATGTGGATTATTTATTAAGCTGAGTCTCAGCGATAAAAGTGATAAAAAAAACCTTTTAAATCATAGAAGATAGTAGATTTTATTCTCTACTTGACTCTTCTAATGGATTGCTTGTTCCGCTGCAGTTAAACTTGATGTTTGTTATATTTTATCAGTTTAACACTGTTGAAGGCTAATAATAATTTATTCTATATTATCTTAGTCATAATATTTCTTACTGGGCTAGTTGAGCTCACCCTTTTGCTTTCATTGTTCTCTTCAGGAAATGAGAACGTAGTAGGGACTAGTCGGGGAACGGAGTGACGATCCTGATGATAACATTAGTAGTCCTCACTATTCTATGAAATAGTGTGATAATAAATGTATTGAGGACTTATTTTGAGTTTGAATACTGTCTAGAAGACAATATTTGTATTAAAACTCACAGCTCATGTTGTATATTTATGGTTGTATTTGTATTCTGTACCATGTATTTGGAAACTTAGAATAGGTGATGTTTACCTATTTTGGGGGCGTCACAGTTGGTATCAAAGCTTATGGATATGATCCCTGGCTAAGATATGAGACTAGAACTAGGAGGGAAAAGACGGGGAATTCCTTCTCTAGTATGACCTACCTAAGTTTATTTGGTATTTAATTGGTCGGTCAGAGTATAGGGATAATATGTTACATTTCAATTAACCCTTGTTTTGTGGCAGTATCTGAAAATGATATCCGAGAATGATGAGAACAATAATGGAGCACATGAGACCGTTGAGTCTCCACATATCAATAATCAGGATAATGTGCATCAGGAATGTGACAATCCTCATGCAAACAACAACACTGACCAAATGATGAATGATGGAATGTTCAGAGGCTTTATCCAATTCATGCAACATCAGGCGAGAGCGGCTCATGTCCAAAATATAGGTGAAAACACTGGAAACTCTCGGACGGTCAATGCTAAACAGTTCAAAGAGCTGGGACCACCGGAGTTTATTGGAGAGCCAAAACCACTTAAGGCGCAAGCGTTATAAAGCAGATCAACAAGATATTTGATGTCTTAGGATGCTTCGAGGATCAAAAGGTTTCCTTTGTCACCTTTATGTTGCGAGGAGAGGCAGATTACTGGTGGGAATCGATAAAGCGTACTCAACCTGCCGCACTGTAGATGTCTTGGGAGAAGTTCCAAGAACTATTCAACGACAAGTACTTTCCCCAAAGTATTCGTCACATGAAAGAGGTAGAGTTCATCAAGTTGGAGCAGAAAAATATGGCCGTGTCGCAATATGAAGCTAAGTTTTCCGAGTTGTCCCGGTTTGCGTCTCACTTGGTTGATCATGAGGAGAGAATGACACGGATGTTTTTAAGAGGTTTGAAACCCGAGATACGTCAATACTTAATTTCTCACAAACTGTGTTTGTAATGAATGATTTGTTTGAGTTGTGATTCTGAGGACAGAATCCTTGTAAGGAGGGAATGATGTAACATTCCAGAATTTTAAAGTGTAATATTAAATATTTATTGAATTATATAAGTATTTAATGGCAATTTGAGTTGATGTGATATAGTTAATTATTTGTTGAATAAATAATTAAGGAGCTAAGAAAATTAATTGTTATGAGGTTATATACTAATTTAATTTAATAATTAAGTTAGGGAACTAATAATGATTAAATGAATTATAATATTCTAATTGGAATTTGGGATTTAAAATAAAGTGTTAGTTGGTTAAATAAAATTATAATTATAAAGAAATTATAGTTTTGTGATAATGATTTATGTGTTAAAGTAATTTAATAGATTAATATTTTAAATGATTAATTAATTAAATAGAAGTGTGACTAATAACATTGCTATAAAGGAGTTATTAAAATAAATTAAAGGACTATAATTTAGTTTTGGCCAAACAAGTCTTAATGCTTATTAAGTCTTTAATCTAATAGTGTTTTATCAAACAAGGTATAAGGATTAATGTAGCACCCCCAAATCCGGGTATCTTCCAACCCGACAGATGGTGCTATACTGTACAAACATTCATACATTCATTCAATTGAAAGTCTCAAAGAACGAACATAACTTATATATATTTAATTCAATATTTACGTTTCCCAAGTTCTAAACCCATTACAAAGGTTCTCTTGTCATAATATTCATTACATTACAACAATAGACCTATACTATTACATGACAGCTTAATAATCTGCCTTAGCTTTTCCTTTATCCTTATTTAATCCTTCAGGACATTCAGTCTTAGCTGCATTCATATGGTTCAAGCAAGAGTGAGCATGACTAGCTCAGCAAGTATAACAATTTCAATAACAACATGCTTGATACATATGAATCATATATCTTCGATAACTGAACAATAGCTATGAAGTATTATTGATGATTCAAAATAGCACTTCATCTTTCTTTTCAAAATGTTTCACAATGAATAAATTCAGTAAAACATTCACTCTGGTCAAAGACCTTGAGTATTCATTCTTTCTTTGAAAAGGACAACCCGGACCTAAGTTCGTAAGCCCGATATTACTTACGAGCACTTCTAGGTGATCAGCCTATTGCACTCTGTATTGATCAACACTACATCCATTAAACGTATGTACGTTTAATCATTTTGCAACCTCGCGTGCCTGTCGTTTTACCGACAAAACATTTGTTTAACAATTCATTCTTCTTTTGAAAACTATCAGTAGTTGACAAAAGATACTTGCATTTGATAACAGATGAACAGATTATCAATAATCCACTCAATATGTTAAGTCTAGCCAAAGAAACTGGCTTTAACTTCATCATACTTCAATTCATGCGAAAGGATACATGAACATCATAAACTTGTTCAGATTGAACTGAAACAAGAGTTAGAATACTTGCCTTTAGCGTCTGCTACTGTGTATTTTACTTTACGTTCAAGTCTTTCAAGTCTCTACAATACATGATCACATAATGCCTTACATTAGATCACATATAATCAAGTATGTATCTGACTATATCTTACCCTTCATTTCAATCTAATTATAGATTAGATTTCATTCTTATGCGTTTCAACTTATCGTTCTCTTTACATTCATTCGACTTGGTTATATTAACCATTCTTCATTACTTTTAAGTCTTAACAATGTCCCAACAATGTTACTTTAAGTTGTTTAAGGTAGGTTTAGTTCAATCTCCTACCATCCCCTTCCTTTCCCTTCATTTTTATTCTTTACTGTCAAAGTTCTGTGCCTGGCGCTGCGGCGCGGGCATTACTCATGCAACTCGCGCTGCGGCGCGAATTAGCAGTAGTCGAGTCCCAGATGTCGTGCTGCAGTGCGACCAAAAAGCTTAGGGTTGGCGCCGCAGCGCCAACTCTGTGCACCAGAAATTTTTTCTAACTTTTAATTTTTTTGAACTTCCTGGACGTATAACTTCTTCGTTTTAAGTCCGAATTGGCTCGTTCAAAAGCCTACGGTTCACGAATTACGTAATCTACGCGTTCATGCAAGAATTTTATCTATTTGACTTCGTTTGCTAAAAATTCACCTATTGGTTCATTTTTAACGAAAACGATAAACGTTCGTGAACGTTAAACGCTCGTTTCTTCGTTCTAAGTCGGAATTCGTCCATTTTCGAGTCCGCAACTCTTAAATGACAAACATGACTTGTCTCTATTGGAAAATAACATTTCCGAACTCAAACTCAAAATTTGACTTCCATTCCGGGAAATTTACGAATTCGACGATTATCGTCTAATCGTGCGATTTCCGGCAATTCTTCGTTCTTAGAATTTGTTCAACACTACCAATGAATTACATTCATAATGTGAACATCTTAACATCCTTATTCCAAATATTTAATACTCATGGTTGGATTTTAACTTATCTCATTGTAATCTTATACTTGATAACTTTCAAACTACTTATGAATTTATCATTCATAACTTATGACAATTAAAGTTCTTAATCATCATCCATACATGATTTCATCATATAACTTTACTTATGTATTCTTGATACATATGTTTTTACAAGTTGATGTATATACATATACTTTCATTAATAAACCTATCACAAGTTCATCATGCATTCACATAAGTTTACAACTTATGCTATCTTAAATGACTTATTACCAACTTATGTGGCTTAAGTTCATTACTTATACATACTTCTTTCTCTTTTTATCATTCATGTTCCTTAATCCAAGCTTTTCTTATCAACCTATCATGTTAGAGATAGAAGATAATTGGAGAAGGAGTCTTACATTTGAAGTCTTTAGTAAGTAGCTTCTTCTTCTTCTTGACTTATGGAATAACTTACTTGCAACTTAATTCTCCTAACACTTAAGCACTTTGAGAGAGAGTGATTGGATTAATTTGAATAACTAGCAAATGACTTGCCATGCTTCTTTATTTATAGAACTTGCAAGGCTTGGGGTAGATTAGTCTTTACACAATCCACCTCCTTACTATTCATTAATTGACCAACACCACTCATATCCTTTGCTTGGTCCCTACTTTATTTACTTGGTTACCACTTAACTTGGTCACCACTTTTAATACTTGGTAACCACACATTTACCACATTAATATGGTTTACCCCATGGGTATGCCAACTCATGGATTCTAGCTTGGGCTTGGATTACATAAATCATTGGGCTTTGCTTAACAAACCTTCTTATGTTTATTAATTCATAAGTTGGGCCTTAACCCTTAATTCACTTGGGCTTGTACAAAATCCTAACCAATCTTTAAAAGTCCATTAATATTACATAATACATATACATATAGTTTATGTATTATTCTCGTATTCTAATTCATATAGAATTTATATACGATAATGCATTCTTCTTACAAACTCATATAATACTTTGTATTATACTCGTTTCCATTCCTTGTACAATACTCACGTATCATACCATCATTCCTTAACGCAATAGTTCTTCATTTTCCTTACGTTCTCGATTTAAGTCCGCAAGCGAAATATTACGTTTTCCATAACTAGATTATTATTACATAATTCGTCTTACTTTAATATTTTACCATTACGTATTTCTCAGAAATTCAAAAATTAAATCCCGAGCAAATATCGATGAATAGTGTTTTTCGAAAAATTTCTCGGAAAACTTTTATTTTCGTCTTGAAAATTCAAACACCTTAAATCCTTCACATAGCTCAAATACTACCATATTCCAATATCAATAGGTTACAAAACGACAACCATCTTGATATCCCACATAATATGATTTTATTATTATTTAATCTAATAAAATCATCTTACTTTAAAATCCGAATTTCTCGGTCGTTACAATTAATCAAATTGTTTTAGTTAGATTTGCCAAACAAGGTGTAAGGGTTAATAAGTTATTTTTATTAGGTTAACCAAACAAGCGTTATGGCTTTTGATTTTCAAAACTTATATAATTGATATCATTATATCTAGAGTTACACTATATAATTATTACTATATATGTTATATTTTTATTACGTAAGTTAGAGTTGAGTTGGGAGAAAAGCTTAGTTGAAGAAACAGAGAGAAAACAAGAGAGAATTGAGAAAAACTCTAGAGAGTGAGTGATTTCTAACAGGTTTGAGAAAGGAATTTGAGAAAAGAAATTGATAATCAAAAGTAGCCATCATCTTATTAATCAAAGGTAGGAGCTTAACCTTTTTTTTAAAAATTTAGTTTTCCTCTTCCCACAAAGTTCTCTATGAAATTTTTATAAAAGATAAATTGTTGTTATGTATATAGTTTTATATGATTATTGATTATAAGGTTATTTCATGAGTTTATACATGATTATAGAGAAATTAATTCATGTATGTATGTGTTTTATGAGAAAAATATATTACAGAGTGTTCATATGAAAAATATATGAGTATGGCTTAGTTTAAAATAGAAATTAAGGTTTGATTAATTGTTAAAATATATAAATTGATTATTAGAATTGATAGGGTATGTATAATCATAACTATGGTGTTTTGAATTTACTGTTTTGGTTGAAAAACAAAATCACAGTGTTGATTTTCATTGAAAACATCAAAAATAGAGTTTTTTGCCAAAAACATTAAAATTGGGTGTTGTAAATTTGTTGTTTAAGTTATTCTATGGGTAGAATCATGTTATAAGTCTTCACAATATGTTTATATGAAGTCTATATGTGTATTACATGTTAATCTGTCTATTAGATTCAAGTTTTTAGGCCAATTTGGCTTTTGTTCATACTGTTGCCGAGCTTAGTCGCCAGATTCTGGAGTTTGGCGCCGCAGTGCGGCCCAGCAATATAAATATCGCGCCGTAGCGCTGGCGCCATGCCGCAGCGCCAACCAATGGCCTATGACCCGAGCCGCAACGCCAGTTCAGTGCCGCAACGCGAACCACAGTGTAAACTGTGGCGCAGCATCGCGAGTTAGCAGAATGGTCTGAAAGTTTTAGTTTATTACACGAACTTTGAAAATAAATGTTATATGTTAATAATAGGAATGTTAAATGATGATTTCAGTAGTATTCAGCTATGAATGAACATGCTATCAAGTGTTACCTATTTGTAACATAGTTGATTATGTGAAAGGGTAATTTAACCTATATGATGTATATATATGTTTATATAGATATACAATGTTGGTAATGACTAACTATGTCAATATGGCATATGTATAGGGTTTTGATTCAAGCTGTAAGGTTTAACTTGTGCTAAAGGCAAGTTTTCTAACTCTATTTTATAATTGAGCAAGTTCTCTAACTCAAAAATTCATTATGCGAGTTTAATTTCATTTGGTACATTATTGTTTTCAAATTCAATTACAATTGTTGTAAGTTGCTACCTATACACTTTCGTAGAGCTAGATTACCTATTATTGAGTAGGTCATTGTACCTAGTTGCTCATGACGATACAAGTACCCCAAATCTTATAGTTTAATCTAGAGCAAGTTTTCTAATCTATTATCTT
This sequence comes from Panax japonicus, assembly GCA_020205505.1. Classification (NCBI taxonomy): domain Eukaryota; kingdom Viridiplantae; phylum Streptophyta; class Magnoliopsida; order Apiales; family Araliaceae; genus Panax; species Panax japonicus. The sequence continues at coordinate 45,836 of JAINUV010000224.1, forward strand.
CTTAATTTAATTACTATTTTTAATTCGATTACAATATAATGATGTAAGTTATTTGGAGCAAGTTATTCTTCTATTTAACTTGTTGTTTAGCATGCACCACTATATATGCTATGCATGCTTATTATTCAGTTCTAATTAACCTTGGCTTAGTGTTGTTCAAGTAAGGTATGCTATAGTTATTCAAATTGTATACTATTAGATTATTCCTAATGCATGACTTTAGTTTACTATGATTAATTCAATCACGATTATTCTATAATATAGTGTTATTGGTCTTATTCAACTACTCCTTAGTTGATGTTCGTTAAATTCCAAATTTTCTTGAAAGCTTATCCAAACCAAACTTCCTTTGGTGCGGACTTGTACTCTAAATACTGAGATGAACAACTCTTTTAATAGAGATTTATGCTTAGCGTTGAAATGGTTGTGCACAATACAATGTACGAAGGGTTGATCCCCCTAAGTACATGGACTCTTTATAGTCTTATGACTGTTAAAGTTAAAGTTGAAAGATTACTTATAACTGTGGACATGATTGTCATTAGACCCTCAGTGAATGTTATAATTTTCAGAAAGTTAATAGAATATATTGTTCAGTTCTATTGAGCCTAATATTGGCAATTGATGTAAAAGTTTAAAGATTTATTTATTGTTATTTTAAGTGGGCCTAATTTGCTCACTCTTGCCTGTAAAATTTCTTACAGCTAAAGTTGAAACGAGTGACGTACCTAGAACCAGTAAGGGAAAAGGAAAGATGAATAAATACTGAAGACTTGTAATAGTTTTGATAGTTTACTTCAGACTTTGATTTAAAGATTGTAATGAATTTTATTTTAGTTTCCGCATTTGAATGATTGTTGTTAAATGTTAGATAACCTGGGAGATTTTTATTTAAGTTTAATCCTGCATGGGCAGGTTTTTATTATTCAATTTTATTATAATTGGGTAGTTAAAAATTAATGTTTTGATTAAGTGAACACCAAATCATGAGGAAATGAAGTACCAGGATTTGGGGGTGTCACAGGTTGGTATCAAAGCTTTAGGTTATGAACCTTAGGTGGGGGGAAAAGCCTTAGAAAGTAACCTTTGAAAAGACAGTGGAGATAACTCTTATTAAGTTTTAAGAAAGAAGTAATAAAACACTTATGTGCTTATGTGATTTTAATTTATGTACTCGTGAGTGTCGAATAGTAATGATTAATAATTAAAACTTTAAAACTTTGTTGTCAAGATGACTAATGTCGGAGAATCCAGTCAGGCTAGGGAGGAGGGACCTCAAATGCCTATAGAGGAGGAGCCTCGCGACATTCGGGTAGTTTGGGAACAACTACTGCCATGGGAGTCAGCCCCGTTGGTCACAGTAGTTGAAGATGAGGATGATGATGAGGTGGATCCTGTTGAGTTACCACAGGAGGATGAGGATGACGAGGACGAGGAGGAAAGGATTCCACTTAACTCGAAAGCATGTCGTATATACGATGAGGTGCATGACTGTAACGTGGAACTTCCAGACACGGTTGATGTAAAACCCCAACTTATTATTAATGAAATTTAATTTTCTCTATTTATTTTTTTGAAATAGTAAGGGTTAATTTGATTAATGGGGATAGTTATGGGTAAAATACGCAAATATTTCAAAATAAGCAAGTTGTTATAAAATATTCATTGTTGTTGGGGAATATTCGTTTGGTCGTGCAATATTAGTATTGTCGGGGAATATTCATTCGACGGCGCAGCCATGTGTGGGCCCCATAACGGAAAGCGATTGGATAAAGAAAACGACAAGTATAAGTTGATTAAAAATAACGGCGTAGTTGTTACCGTTAATACTGTTAAAATACTCGGTGGTTAAAACACAATAGCACACGACATTGCACCAATTATTGATTCTTACGTAAGAAGGCACTACTCAATAATGGTTACAGTAATTACTATTCAATATTTTATTTTATTGATTTAATAATTATTGCGTTGATATTTTATATTGTTGTTGTTTCAATAATTATCATTACACAGTATTTTTCATTATCGAAGCAATAATTCATATTATCTGAATAATATTATTAGAAAACATTATTGGCAATGTCTAGAAAGTTCTGTCTAAAGAGAGGTTTGGTCACCTAATTCTGCGCCAGTAAGGAGAGATCCTTATTGGAAAGCCCCCTCTTTCCTGGGAACTGCCTGGTTGTTAGTAATGTGATTCTATAATATTATTTGTGAATAATTAATTATTGATTTATATGATGAAGAAAATATTGATTTTATGTGGATATAGATGGAGAAAATTTTTAATGTGACAATTGTTGAAAATTAATTTTTTTTGGTAAAATAATTCATTTAAATATATTATTATATTTTTAATAATATAATAATGGTGATACTATTATAATGAATGGAGGATATATGAGTTTATGAGGAAAAAGAGTATTTTTGTAGCAATAAATATTAAAAAACAGATTTTGTGTGTCGGTAGACCCATTTCTTGACTGAAATTTGATTATAAACTGTAAAATTGTCCGTTTGTGGATTTCGGTCAATTTCTGTTTGGAATTTGGAAAAAATTTCTTCTACAAAGTTGTAGAGAATTGAATTTCCTATAAAAACTCGCAAGATTCGAATTTTCTGACAATATGGCTATTTATTGTGAATTATTGAAGTTTCGAACTTCGAAATAATTGATTTTTGGAAATATAAAATATTTAAAATGACAAAAACGTTTTTGTCATTATTGTGGGTCTTGCATGTGTTAGAAGTGGCTGAATTCAAATCTCTAAATGTGGGCGTAGGAATAAAAATTAATAAATTAATATTTTATTAAATTTTCTGCTTTGGTGTTCTAAGCATTTTTCTATAAATAGGGTGCTTAGGTTAGAATTGAAAATCACACCAAAAACTGAAGTTTTCTCTCTCTATATTATCGAGCGTATTCTTGTGAGTATTTTGAGTATACTTTGAGTATTGCTATACGGTGCAAGTTCAAGTCATAGCCTATATCCAGTGTTTCAACTAGAAGTACTGTCTTTCGAGGTAAGGGATATTATTTTCTTTAAAATGATATTATTTCTTCTAATATCATTATGCCGAAGTATTGATCTGAACTTTTAATCAAATTTGGAACTTTTTTTGTCGGAGTTACTATTCACGTATACGGCACTATTCACGTATACGATATTATTCACGAATACGACACTATTCATCGAAAAGTGAAAACTTTCCTTTTCGTCTAAAATATCTATTGTGGATACTAGCTTTGATTGAATCCATGTTTTGATCATTCTTGAATTTTACACCACTATGATTATTTTTGATTTTTGGACATGGTTAAAACAAAGTATGAATCCTTAATCCTTAATCCTTGTCATTTTGTTTCACTGGATTCGTTTCTTTAAAAATATTTTTCATCATCCTCAGTCTTAAATGATGATATTATTGAATATCTTTGGCCTGTAGTGCAAAGATGAATGATTTCTGATGAATATCTTTGGCCCGTAGTGCAAAGATGAACATGTGTAGGTTTGGCACGTTTATTATTCACGTACACTCAATCCTTACGTTGGTTAAAGTGTTTAACACTTACCTTTCATTCTAACATTCTCTGTCCGACTCACATTGGACTTTTATTACTCTTATTACCGTTCACTACGGCATTTTACGATAATTCATATCTTCCTTATTACTTTCGTTAACGTCCAAGTTATACAACCATTGCACACTTAGAACGTTCGTCCAACGCAAATACGATTCATGAGAATCGTTTATATATTCGACATTTACATTGCTCGTCTCTTAACCTCCCACTCAAACTTTACTCAAGGTTTCGATTGCTTTCAATCGTTATCCACCACATGAACACCATGTTCATTACTCGTTCTTAGTGTCAAAGTCATACCGTTCGTTGTATGCTAAGACCGATCATTCATAGCAACAACGTTGCGTTCACAGCGTCTATACGCTTTACACTTATCTCTCATTACCATGACATAACATCGGAATGTTATTCATTACCTTCATCACTCAATGTCCAAGGAATCAGAATCATAGCAATCCCTCACATTCGTTCATTATGACTATGGTCCCCGGATATCGGTTACATAATCTAGCGCTTACATTCTCTATCTTTTAATCTCGTTTAATCTTTCCGTTCAACCTTCACTAAAGGTTTAAAACACTTGATTAAGTGTTACATTACGTGAAATACATGTTCATATTTCTTTCTTGCACATCCCCTAGTAATTGAGCACTTAAAAGCTCATTACTGGGTCTTGCCTTGCACCGGCGCTATGGCTCCATGCCCCTTCCTCTCTCTCGCGTTACAGCGCGACCTACATCACCCTCTTCCTTTGGTCTGGTGCTGCGGCGCCAAACTCTTTGTTATCACTCGCGCTGTGGCGCCAATTAACATCACCTAAGGCCCGAGCTCGCGCGGCGGTGACACTACTCAAAGATCAGCTGACGCTGCGGCGCCGAACCTAAACCTAGAAAATTTTTCTAAGTGTTGCATTAAGTTTGAGATACGTACTTCCCGATCTAATAACTTCTTCATTATAACTCAGAACGAGGTAGTTCCAAAGCCATTCTCTTCCTTATCTTACGTACTTCCATACCCCTCAGACAGAACTTCGTTCTGAATCCGTTAATGTGCCATTCGATTGGCTTGATCTTAATCCTTCGTTCATTTTTACGCTTTTAACGTTTTTTGCTCGTTCGTCTGTAATTCGGTCATCCGAACTCAGAATTCATTTGTTCTTGAGTCCATGACTCATGTTTTCTACGTTTTCTTACTTCCTTATGAAACCCTACACGTTCGGGTTCATTTACTAACTTTCTAATTCTCGTTCGTCTTTTACAAAAATTTTGCCATAACTTTGTTATAGCTAAGTTTTAATCTGTTCTTCATGAATGTTTCTACCGTTCCTAACAAAGCAATAAGAAACTAACTTATACGCGATGGTTTTAAACTTGTACATCAACAACAATTATCCTACGATGGTTTTAAATTTATCCATCAGCAACGTTCTTCGTGTTCTTCGCGTTCTTCGTTCGTTCTTCATTTTTAATGGATATCTTGGATTACGATTTCACTTTTTTAATGGAATTTGATGTTATAGAACATCAGTCCTTACTTATTTCACCTACTCGTTCATAAGATTCATTCGGATCGCTCAAAATCCTTACGAATCTTATACTTCCTTAAGAAATTTATAAACTAAACTTCTAATTCTTATTTCTTTATTTTCTCATGATTTCAACCATATTAAATCATTTCTAGCATCATCTTCTCCCTATTCTCATTAATCTATGTTTTAAGCATAGAAACTTAAAGAAAATATTAGAAGAAACTAGGGTTCGGATTACCGTTCTTCTTTTAATCCTCTTCCGTTATACAAAGTTGGCGATTTCCAAGCTTATCTATTTCACGATCACTTTTTATCCGAGCATTCATGATCAAACTCTTCCTTCTCCCTCTTCATCTCTCTCTCTCTCTCAAGTTATAGGATTTTCAAAAATCCTAAAAAATGAAATCTAGTTTCCTATTTATAGAAAACCCAAGCTTAGGGCAATTTGGTCATTTTGCCCCAACCTCCTTACTATTCCCACCTCCTCCAACACTTAGACATCAAGTAAACTTGGTCTCCACCCTTACTTGGTGCCCACATGCCCATGGGTCACCCCATGGGTTGCCCCATTGGTTATTACCCATCTATTTACCCATCGGTTCGATCCGTGGTTTATTTTCTTGGTTTGGGCCTTAACATTAATTCTTATTGGGCTTATCTTGGGCTTGATTTCATAAAGCATTAGGCTTGACATAATCCAAGTCCAATTGGATTCTACAAAGTCCATGAACTCAAAGTCCATTAAGACTAATCGTATTCTACGCATTCTATTCTCGCAATCTCGTATTCTCCTCGTATATCATTCGTACAATATTTATATTATACGTCGTACTAATATTTGTACTATATTCGTATAATAACTAGTATTATACTCATATTTCTCACGCATAATAACCCTATTTATTATACGCGATCATAAAATTCTCGGAACTCACTTTTCCAAACCCTTAGGTTTTGAGTCCGCAGGCGAAAACTTCGTTTTTGCCATAACTGAAATATTATTGAATATTCCATCACGTCTCAAAATTATACGTAATCATTAACTTCTTGGAATTTCAAAATAAATCTCCGAGCAGAAATGGATGAATAGTGTCTATTTCGTCTTTTTCCCCAAAAATATTTTTGTTCTCGAAAAACTTTCATTTTCATCTTAAAAATTCTTACTCGTTCAATCTAGCTCGTAGTCAGAATCCTTCCGACTGATAATCATCCTAGGTTATAGAACGATTAATAAATACATAGCACATAATAGTATTAATAAAAATTCCTTTTATTAATAACTAATTCTTTAAACCTAAATTCTGGATAATCCAAAATTCTGGGTTGTCACAGGTTAATTTAGGAGTGTAAACGACAACACCCAAATTTTGACGCCGTTGCCGAGGAGTGTTGGTTGTTTTTGTTTATTCTTTATTTTCATTTATTTTTATTATTTTCTTTTTATTTTATGACTCAATCCTTTCACTCTATTGACTTAAATTTTGATCAAGAGATAGAGAAAACTGCATATACAAAAGAAGCTCTTGTTCCAACACTTGAAAAGGAAAAGATGGCGGTGCCGAACAACAACTGGACTTTAAAAGAACTGGTTACTCCTGATCTTAATCAACCATCTTTGTGTATTGAATATCCTACTTTAGATGTTGTTTTTGAACTTAACTCCGGACTAATTCGTCTTTTGCCTATTTTTTGTGGTCTTACAAGTGAAAATTCATATATGCATCTAAATGAGTTCCACGTGGTATGTTCCACGATGAAATCACAAGGAGTGACAGAGGAGCAGTTTAAGCTTAGACTTTTTTCATTCTCATTAGCAAATTTAGCTAAAGACTGGTTATACTATCTTCCTTCTAAATCAATACGATGATGGATTGATATGCTAATGTTATTCTTAGAGAGGTATTTTCCTGCATCAACAGTTACCGATACAAGGAAGGAGATATGTGGAATCAGGAAGTTCAATGGAGAAACTCTCTATTAGTATTGGGGAAGATTCAAGAAGTTGGGTTCCAGCTGTCCACCTCACGGGATTGATGATTATCACTTGATCCAATACTTCTATGAGGGCTTGCTACCAATGGATAGAAGCATGATTGATTCAACAAGTGGAGGAGCATTGGCAGACAAGACTCTAGAAGCTGCAAGGAACTTAATTGCAAACATGGTAGCTAACTCACAACAGTGTGGAACTAAAATGGATCACACACCACAAAGGGTAAATGGGGTAAGCACGAAAGACTTGGAGCAACAAATTTCTGATTTAATTGTTTTGGTTTGACAAATGGCTGCAGGGAATATGCAAGTTGCAAAAGTATGTGAAATTTGTTCGAAATTAGGGCATGAGACAAATGATTGTCCAATAATGCAAGAGGATGTACTTCTTCATCAAATCAATGTCGTGGGGACATTCTCAGGACAAAATCCATATCACTATGATCCTTATCTTGACACGTATAATCCAAGATGGAAAGAACATTCCTACTTGAGTTCTGAGGAAAATAGGCAGCAAGGTCTTCAGCAAGCTCAACCTCAATACCACACAGAAAACCAAGAAGTACCTGTCAATTCCAGAACATCTATGGAGGATATGTTTAAGGCATTCATGCGCCAAACACTACAGTTCATAATTCAGACACAACAATTCCAGCAAGAGACAAGAACTTCTATTCAAGATCTAAGGGACCAAGTTGGTCAGCTTACAACCACAGTAGGAAGGTCACTTTCTAAAATTATTTAAAATTTAAGTGCCATAACATTAAGATGTGGTGCAGAGGATCAGCATCAAGGAAAGTCAATACAAAGTTTGTCTGCCAATAGTGAAATAGGCAGCAATGATGTAATCAAGCACAAATTTCGACCTCTTTCAGCTTATGAACCGAAACTACCTTTTTCCCAAGTTCTAACAAGGAATTGAAAAGTTGGAAAGAATTCAACATGGTATACAGAGTCTAATAAAAAATTCCTGGAAGAAATGGCGAACAGGGAACAAGAACTTAAAGATGATGAGGAGTTCACCAGTAGAAACCAGTTGGAGGTGCTTGAGGCTACTACTAAATTTGAAGAAGAAATCATGTATTCAAAGTCTGAAAAGGATGAACAAGAGGAAGAAGAGAAGAATTTGATAAGTTTTGCATATCTTTACAAAGATGCTATAAGTGATACAACGGTTCAAACAACAAAGACACTACATGATACTTACCATGGGACCTTATCTATGGAATTGGATGAGGCACATGTCAAATTCTGCGCATATGAGACTAAAAGGTATCTTGGTATTGTTGTTTTTATTTTTTATTACTGATGTTGTTAACTCTATAGTGCAGGAATCTTTTGATCAAATACAATTATACAAGGAGAATTTGATGGTTGGAATGGAGCAAAATCAGGATATGAAGGATGCTCCTGATAAATTGAAACTGTTACCAGTCCACTTGAAGTACACAAGTCCAATTACATAGAATGAGAAGGATGATGTTAAGCCAATGACGATAAACAAGAGCAACTATTTGGGAGGCAACCCAAGATCTCAGATTTGATTTTTCTATCCTTTCACTTTTTAGTTTTTTTTATTGCATGTTAGCTAGTAGTATTTTCTTCTTTACATGATTTTCTTACATTGGAGACAATGTAAGGTTAGAGTGTGGGGGAAAGATTTAAGTTTTTATTTTATTTAGGAATATTGATATGATTTTGATAGGGAATTTGAAAAATTGATGCTTTTGAAAAATTTTGGGTTCCATGATTCTATTTGCCTATGTGTTCAAAAGATTAAAGTTAAAGATTAAAAATTGATGCTAAAATTCAATATCTGTTTAATGCTTAATTGGTTAATGAATGATGACGACTAAACCATGATCTAACTGATTTGAATTGAAATTGTGATACATAAGTAGAATATGAGAGACATGCTTATTTGGCTAAGTTATTTGTGGAGTTGTCTTTGTGCACCGATTTCATGACTTAGAACTGTTTAACTTGCTTATGCTTATTGCAGAACCATGTGGAGAAAAGTTTAAAAAATAAGGAATGAAAAAAGGGAAAAGAGAAATGAGAACAAAATTTATGATTGACAAATCTGCTTCAATGTTCATTGTGCGAAATAACTGGGTATCCAAACTTCGGGAAGCATCAGTATTCACACTGAAAAGTGTGATGGATAAAAGTAGCTTGACTAGTCAACTTCTGTGGCCTTTGTTACTTGAATAAGTAAGCACTAGGGGTGTCTCTACACTCAACGCCCTAAGATCATCTGGCTCGGGAGTCGTTGGTGGAAAGTTCACTACATGGGTGAGTCTAAAAACCCTAAGAAAAAGAGACATTGCACATGTCAAGAAAAGAAAAAAATACGAGAAAAATCAGAAAATACATTCATCTGTGCTAAAGAAAAGGTTTTATGAAAAAAATTAAATGGCAAGAATTTTTTTTCTTAGTTGTGAGTCAGTGTGCACGATTTTTGTTCCATAATAACTAAGTTGAGTAAGTATGTGGACTGTAGGAAAGTTTCTTATGTGGCTAAAGTTTAATTTAATTAAATTCATCGGTGAAATGGTAAGGTTGTTAGTTCTGAGTCAACCAATGATTCATTGATTAGATTTCTGAGAGTTTAGTGTTGATAGTTATGATTTGTATCTTGAAACCTTTTGACATAATGGTTGAATAAAACTTTTCTAGAAATCAAACTTTTATTTTACACGAGGATGTGTAAAGGCTAAGTGTGGGGGAATTTGATGAGTGCATATTATTCATTTATTTTGATTCCTTTATGTTTAATTTTATTTCCTGTTTCATGTGTATATGAGCTTATTAAGGTGTGTAATAATTTCAGGAAGAATTGGAGCTGAAATGAGGAAAAAAGGGAAAATTGCAAGATTTTTAGCATTAAGTTGGATGCATGGCTTTGGCTTGGGACTTGGATTTAATTGTAAATCTCTTCCTTAGCTTTTCGGAACATGTTGAATCGTCCTGATCAGAGTTCATATGAAAAAGTTATGATCTTTTTACCAAACAGACGTTGAACCTCAAAGTTTGGAGTTCCAATTTACATAGCAGTCACTTGGAGCTTGATTTGAACAATGATGCAGCTCGAATCTATCAATTTTCAAAGAATGAAAATTGTAGATCTCGTCACGAGCTTTGAGTTGATAGGTAGCAGGTTCCGTAACTCCTCCCGGATCAAAATGTATGATTATTTTACCAAAAGATGTTATAGCAGAAAATGGAAATTTGTCCTAGCGAATTTGAGCGGGAAAATTGGGAAAATCTTGGATTTTTGGAAAGTTTCTAAAAGCAGATTTTGGCAGATTTCTACATGGAGTTGGATTGATATTTCTATTAGATTTAGGATATCTTTAGACTGAGATTTATTTACAAATTGTATTCCATTTCTTTATGGAAACTAGTTGTAATTTGTAAATCCTTTTAGGATTTGGATTTCTAGTTCCCATAGGATTTAGGTCTTTATCTAGCATTATAAATAAAGGATGATAGTTAGGGTTTTATTCATTCAACCATCTACTACATTGTCTCATCTACAACATTGGAGGATTGAAGACATGAGCTAAGTTCTTTTTATTCAGTTCTAAGGGATGTTGAACCTTATTTATAATTAATGGTTTCTGTGATGCCCCCAAATTTTGACCTCCACTAGGTCACCCGAATTCGGTTCGTCACGTTTATAAAGTATTACCATAATAACTAAAATCATATATTTACAACGAAAGATCTAATTTAGAATAATATACAACGATTTATTATAATTATTCTCCCAAGTCTCGCAACCTACATTACTTAATAGATTACATAATAATATCGAATAAAGACTTATTATATACTTCTACTTAAGTTTAAACATAGTCTTAATACAACATGATTAATTTAAACATAAAGGGACAAGCTATTCGATAGCCTTGCCCTTGCCCTTGTCTTTCCCGGATACACCTCATTGTTCTGCCTTAACTGAAAGATTTTAAATAAGTAAGAATGAGCACAAATTGCCCAACAAGTAATATACAACAAGGGTAATAGTTTTATAACACGAGTGTGATGTAACGCCCGAGAATTTCGAAGTTTGAATGAATTAAATTTTATTTGATTATGTGAATTAAATGAATTTAATTGATTTATTATGTGAGTATGATGTTCGAAGGTCGTTCTATGACCTAGAATACACGGATGTAGTTAGTATTCTGGCTTTGTGCTAGTATTAGTGATTGTGAATTATCAAGACGAAAACGAAGGTTTTCCGAGAATATTTGCGTAAAAACATTATTCATCCAATTTCGTTCGGAGCTAGGGTTTGAAATTTCGAGAAACACGTAATAATAGAATACGAAGATAGTATGGAATATCCAATAATAATTCCGTTCTGGCAAACGAAGTTTTCGCTTGCGGACGTAAAACCTAAGAGTTTGTGAAATAGGTTTTCGAAAGGGAAATACAATGCGTATAGTCGTTTTGGATATTATACGTATGAAATACGAATATTATACTAGTATAAATACGAGTATAGTATGAAGAATAGTATGACATATAATACGATTACTATATGAGTATTAGACGAAGAGAATACGTGAGTTATATGTATAGAATACAAGACGTATTAATGGAGTATGAGTTAAGGGTTTGGTATAATTTAATTGGACTTAAACCAATAACAAGCCCAATGAATTAAGTGTTCAAGCCCAAGTTGAGGCCCAACGTTAATTTATGTCAAGCCCAATCCAAAAAGTAAACCGCGGGTTGAACCGGTGGGTCATGGGATGGGAAAAACCCATGGGGCAACCCATGGTATGATCCACAAGGGAGTGGGTCGGCCACTTGGTGTCCAAGAAAGGTAGACAACTTGCTCACCAAGTACTTTACTTGGTGACAAAGTTGCAAATGAGGTGCAATAGTAAGGAAGTGCCATATGGACCATATTGGCCCTTAGTTGGTTGCCTATATATACAAAGCAAGAGTTTGTCATTTGAGGTTTTACAAAGCTTGACCAATACATATTGAGAGAGAGAAAGAGCTAGAAATGCTTAATCCTTCTACTTCCAAGCAAACCAATTGACGTTTATCAAGAACGTTAATTTCTTCAAAGGTAAATTCTCATAAACCGTAATCTTCATCTTTTTCGATTTCTTTCTCGTAGAAGAATCGTAGATTGGTGGAGCATGTTTATTGAGGAGATATAAGGATGTCTATTAATGACCAAATCATTGATAAGTCATGACCAAATAGAAATCGTAAGTGTTTACGTAAGTTAAAAACCATAGAAGTCTTGAACGTGAACTTAGTTTAGGGATGAACGTTTTGAAAACCATTATAGCTAAGGAATGTGCCTATTTTTTGGTTAGGATGACTATAAGGAATCCATGGAGTTTTCCATTTGATTTGGCTTATAGAACATGAGTAACGAAGTTATGCCGAATTTTGCGAAAATAGACGTTAAACGTTGAAAATGTAAAAAGCCCGGATTAAAGGTCAAAAGTTGCCTTGTGACTTGAAAACGATGGTTTCCAATGTCAACACGTGAGATAAGGTAATTAAGAGTTTTTGGCGAAAGAATCGTCGCATTCCGACTTATAACGAAGAAAACGAGTATTGAACGGTCGAAAACATTAAACGAACGCTTAAAACTGAACTCAAAGGTGAATTCCAAGTTAAAGGATTCGAAAATGTGAAATTCTTATACGAACACATAAAAGAATGTAATTTTTGAGTTGTAGGCTTTCAAATGGGTCAATTCAGATGCAAAATGAACAAATTAGGAAGCTGGGAGTTTCGTAAGAATAACAAAAAATTTTTAGCCAACAGACTCGGCGTCGCAGCGCCAAAACCAGTGTAAAGTGGTCGCGCCGCAGCGCCAAACTCAGCCGAGTATCCTGCTAACTCGCGCCGCAGCTCCACTAGAATACAAATGATGTCGCGCCGTAGCGCCTGCAGTAGAAAAATGTTGACCAAGTTAGGTTTTGTTCCATTTTAATATAGACCTAAGGTAAGACATTAAAGGTACTTAATGTACATAATAAGACTGACCTTAAATCACTGATAAGGTGTTAATGTAAGAAGATCTAGTAAGGTTTAATAGAAATTAAATGAAGAACGCGAGAACGTAATAAGTAAACTGTAAATAACGTTCAATGTTGGTACTTAACAAATAATGATTGAATGTCAGTTAGTAACGTAAAAACGTTAACAAACCGTGAGAAGTAAAGAAAGTCAAATTGACTTTAATAACGAAGTTAATCCAAATAAGACATAAAAGAGAAAGAAGTTGGTTAGAACCGTAAGGTTAGTTTGTTTAATAACAAATTACAGTGTACTATTTGAATGTATCATGTAGATCTTGTAAAGACTGAGAATAATTGAATTGTATATTCGAAGACGCTTGAAGGCAAGTCTTTCTTAACGCTTGCCTAACCTTCGTGTTAGTCAAGTTTTATGTGATGCATGTTATACAATGCATGAATGGTATTAAAGAAAGAGTCGATGCCTGTTTTAATTTGGCTAGATAAGTATTGAAGAATTGACTGATTTGTTTACAAGTCTTTCGATATAGAACTGTTAACGCTATCCTATGCAAAGTATTTAGTTCGGATGAGAATGTAAGTTTGTCTATGTACAAACAAAAGTATTTTTCATCGATTATTTGATGGGCACGCGAGGTTGCCAAATGTTGAACGTAAATACGTTTAACGTAAGAGTGTTGATCAACATAGAGTATAATTGGCTGATCACCTAGAAGTGCTCATAAGTAAAGACAGATGGATGGCCTTAGTGCTGGATATCCTTTTCAAGTATGAAAATGAAAAGAGTATTATCATGGTCTACTGATCGGTTCATCATTCCTAAGCTATTATGTATATACTTTGGAATTGTTTTTATGACATGAGAAGTACTAGTCAATTATTTCACAGTGCTTCGAAGATAATTGTTCAGATATAGAAATAAACCATGTAATTGTTAATGTGATATTCATATGATTCTTTTTTAAGACTTGCTAAGCTAGTTATGCTCATTCTTTCTTGAACCATATGTTTGCAGTTAAAGCCGAACGAACTGAGAGTTCTAAGAGAGATAAAGGCAAGGCTAAGATGGATAATTAATCGTCCTGTAATAGATTAGTGTATTTGGTTGTAATATATTTATGAAGAACAACAAATGTATTTGGTTAATGAACCTGGGAAAGGATTTATTACAAATGTAATACAAAGATAGTAATTACACTCATTTTCATGTTATCTCAATGGAATGATTATATGGATTGTAGTATCGTGGAGCATCATCTGTCGGGTTGGAAGATACCCGGATTTGGGGGCGTCACATGTGAAATATCGAAGTATCATCTCTAAGATAGTTTAGAGTTTCAGAATAATATCATAAATAATGAATATCAACAATTCTTGGAATAAGAACGATAATTCAATATAAATCAACAGAGATATATGAATTCAAAGGCTATCAAGGTATCCAACTGGATAACAATTTATAATGAGCATACACTATCTATTGAGCATCTACTAGAATTACCAATATTAAACTGATAACCCAAAAGAACAAGTACTATAGAGGATCAATCTACAATACTCTAAGTTATGCATAACACCACAGTAATAATATACTCATGTGTTGGGGTTTCCAACAACATACAATCCCCATACCTTAAGGGTTGTTCAACTCAGTTTTTAAGATTTCAGCACCAATCAATTGGTTTGGACGATTTTATAAACATGCATTTAGTCTAGCCGAATCAAATGACATCGACTCTTTCATAATATTCAAGAACAATACCAAGTTCATCATGAATAATGGTTTACACAAGAGTTTAAGCATACTAGCTTGATTGAATAAATAAGTAGGATAACTTACATTCAAAGAGATACGTTTAAGATATTCGCTAGAATAAAGTAATGCAAGAGTTTAGAATATTTGCACAATGTAAAGTAAGGTTCGGATACTTGCCTTACGTGTAGTTTATCCACGTTAATAAATCAACACTTTCGAATCCTATTTATAGCGTATTATACGTACAGGATGTTCATTAGCTAACATAGTCTTTAATTAAGCTCAACATAATTCAAGTATACATATATGGTACAAAAATCAGTTTGTAAGTCATCACAAGTTCAACCCACGTAACTGTGTTTTGATATTATGCAAACGTCCCTTTGGATTTATCCTTCAAAAGTTATGAATAACCTTTATTTCTATCATATGGCATGTTCCTTAACATATTAAATAGCATGTTGATCATATATTACAAGTTAAAGACATCACATCAGCATGCGTTAAATATCAGTTCAAAAATAGTACTCAGTTATGACTGCTGCACGACGAAGCTGCGCCCTGTCTAGGCATAGGAACGGCGCAGCTGCGCTGTCCCCTGGCCAAACCAGGACTGAGTTGTTGCCTTGCAGTTTCTTTCCCACTTTAACACAGTATTTACACTTATAGTCTAACATAATGCATGCTAGAAGCTTTCACATACCACTTTACCATTCGTGTGTCTATTCTTATAAGTGAAACTTACACTACTTATGGCATTCAAGCAAAACATTATCAAGTTGTTTTAAACCACCTCTAGCATCTTAGGTACCATATAAGTTAACTGCCAAAGATAAGATTATAGAATCTCAGAATCTAGACTGGCGCAGCTGCATTGTCCTTGTGGTTTCTGTTCGGCTTTCTCAAAACAATCATATATGATATATTTGTCATGTTAAGGGTCTTTTTATGCTTCTCAAGTCAATCTAGGTTCCCTTTTATAATATATTTCTAAATTAAACATTTCAACAAGTTAAGGCCATTCAAGGTCGTGAAACCACCAAGGCTATCATGCTTGCTCTCTAAACATACACGATAGTTATAACACTCATAATAGGCATGCTTGTGAGTATTCGTAACATATATTTGAAACTAACACCGCCTTAGTTGAAAATATACTCCGTTTATGTTTTTCTTAAAACATGATAAATAACCATGGCATATATATGTTTATACTACATGAGTAAGTCTAAGAGTGTCATCAAGCATGATTACAAATGTCAGATTTCAACCCTCAATGTAGTTTGACAATATTCCCATTCAAGGTTTACTAGTAGGTTCAACATGCTCATGTTTCCTTACTAATCACATAAACACAAGCAAATGGTTTCTTCATGTATTTCTAAGTTAAATTAACATGCTTGCAAAATCAGCATACATACATGACATACATGCTTGTCAAGTTCATTTTTAAAGTTCTAATTTCATTCCAACTACATATTCTCATTATTCATGAATACTAATCTATTAACACATGCTCACATCAAGTCAATATACTGGTATATGCCCCTTATACATGCTTGTATGTTAGTACATGACATAATGAGTGACTAACATTGATCATATTTGCAAACAGAACACCCAACTGAAAACAGGGACCGGCGCAGCTACGTTGCGCCTTAGTGTTAATACGGCGCAGCTGTGCTGTACCTGGTTCGAGCCAGGAATAGTAAACCTTAGCAAATGTTCAGCCTAAACACAGAAATTACTTACGAATTCATTCCTAAACACTCATGTATCAATTGCAACATACTTATATGATCATATAACATCTATACATCTCATACCCAACCTCATTAACATCTATTTTCATGAAATCAAGAATTTGAATTTCCATACATGCTAACTCTGTTTAACAGAACTAAAAATGGAAAGCTAGGAATGGAAGTATACCTCTGTAAAATGAATGAACTTGCTATTAATTGAACTTCCAATGTCCTAGAATACTTGTATGCTTTCACTCTCACACTTGGAATTCACAGATAATTCTCATCAACAAGAAATGAAGTCGCATTGTTGCTATTTATAGAAGAACACAAAACCAGACGATTGTTTTACTTTAAGGTTTGAACCCAAGTGTAGAAGAAGAAGACAATGGATAAGGGGAAGTTGGCCAACCACCCCACCTCAGCCATTAGTCCAACCATCACAACCATCATCACAGCAACCTCTAGGTTCAATAATTTCTTCTTAGCCTTTTTCATTTTTGATGAGTTTCACGTAATAGGTAGGGGATAGGCCATTGGCCTAATACGTAACTAGCAACTGAGACTCCTAATTAGGGACAAGGTTTAAATCTCAGCTAACCTCTTAGCTCACTTTAGTTACTTTGTTATCCAAAAATGGTTTTAAATGTCCAAGTGTTACTATATTAGGAGAAACTTGGGCTATTTACATATTCACATCATATAGTCCATGTATATTAAATACACGCAATAAATTAACGCAATCAGGTATTATTATTCAGGTAGTTCCATAATTATCTCTACCACTCATATAACCATATAATAACCTTATTATATTAATAATAAATAAATTTATTCCTTCCCTTGATTAATTACAACTTAATATAATATAGTTTCATAGAACTTAATATATAGTCGCACAATGTCACACTACACTACATAGTATAGTTGTGTTATTGCTCATATACACATAACTGTCAATATAATATTATTAAATTACTAACTTACTTATTTATGTTAAATAAATCATGCACTTCCTTAATTAATTATCACCAATATTAATTAATCCAACCATTGATTCATGTAATTATGGATTTCCATAATCATTATTCATCTTTATAATATATTGCAAATAATAGTAATCTCACATTATTAGTTAATTACTAAGAATTCAATATTCTACCACAACCATTAACAATTAATTAATATAACAATTAACAATTAACATTACTTAATTGTGCACTTTATTTCATGATTTATTAATGTCACACACACCACATAATTGTTTATTTAATTTTCCGAGATAGAAGAATTAATTTTTCTCCAACTGACCAATGGAGTAGTTGCGCCAGTTTGTACTGCTAGGACGGTGTAGCTGCTTCGTGCCCTGACAGTGCCAAGACTGGTTTAGCTTCGGCCCGTGTTAATCTCCACCGCTAACTCATTATATATGACATGAATTGATCTCCACAAGAGTGTTACTACGAGTCCACGAATGTATTGATTACTTATAGAAAATCTCATGATCATACACGATTAGCTTTCCTAATTCCCGGTTTAACTCACTAAGTGAATTTTCTCATTTCGCAATAGGCCACACAAGGCATTTCACAAATCCCATTATCACTTCACACATCTTAATACGCATCGATCAAATACAAATCAATTGTATTAGCCAACTCATAAAACAATAACACTTATATTCACATAAATAGTATTTCAATTAATATATTCATTTTATAATACATGGAAATTCTCGGGCATTACATCCTCCCCCCTTATAAAAATTCCATCCCGGAATCGCTACAAGGTTACACAAATAGATGGGGATAATCCCTCATCATCATATCTTCTAACTCCCATGTAGCCTCCTCAACATCGTGGTTATGCCAAAGTACTTTTACAAAATAAATGACTTTATTTCTCAAGGTTTGCTCTTTCCTATCCAGAATTTGGACATGAATCTCTTTGTACGCTAAATTCTTCTCTACTTGAATGGGTTCATAAGAAATCACATATTTGTAGTCAGGCTTGTATGGACGCAACACAGATATGTGAAATACGTTATGTATGTGCTCCAACTCAGGTGGTAGTGCAACTTTGTATGCTACTTCGCCCACTCGCTTGAGTACCTCGAACGGTCCTATGAATCTTGGACTCAGTTTCCTTTCTTGCCGAAACGGATCTTTCCCTTCCATGGAGATACCTTCAAGAATAAAAAACTGTCGATTTCAAAATCTCAGTCTTGCCGATGCAAATCTGCATACTTTTTCTGGCGATCTTGAGCTGCAACAAGTCTAGCCATTATTACCGTCACCACCTTCGCGATTTGTTGTACTAACTCTGGTCCGAGTATTCGTCGTTCCTTGACTTCGTCCCAACATAATGGCAATCATCATTTCCTCCCGTAAAGAGCTTCGTACGGTGGCATGCCAATACTCGTATGATAACTATTATTATACGTAAATTCGACTGAGGGTAGGTGGTCGTTCCAATTTCCCTTGAAGTCCATCACGCAAGTTTTAAGCATATCCTCTAGCATTTGTATTGTTCATTCACTCTGTCTGTCCATCTGAGGAATATAAGTAGTACTTAACCTTAACTGTTATCCCATCCTTTCTTGCAAGCTTTTCCAAAATTTTGACATGAAAAGCGGGTCTCGGTCAGAAACAATCGATACCGACACTCCATGTCATAAAACAATCTCCTTTTACGTACAGACTCGCTAACTAATTCAAACTGTAGCAGATATTGATTGGTAGAAAATGTGTGATCTTTGTAAGTCGATCCACGATAACCCAAATGGCATCCAACCCTTTCTGCGTGATCGGAAGTCCAACCACGAAATCCATCGTAATATGCTCCCATTTCCCTTATGATATTTCCAACAGTTGTAGCAACCCACTTGGCCGCTGATGATCTACTTTTACGCATTGACAACTCAAAAATCTACTAACACACTATGCGACTTCCTATTTCAAATTGGGCCACCAAAAATATTGCCTCAAGTCTCGGTACATCGTAGTGCCTCCCGGATGAACGGAATACGTTGTATTGTGTGCCTCATTCAAAATCTCCTCTTTCAACTCGGTTACCGCCAGTACCCACACTCTCCCTTTGAATCTTAAAATACCGTCTTTATCTAATCAAAATTTTTCTTCCTCATTTTCCGTAATCCTTTTCCTGATTTTCTCGCATTCTTCATCTTTCTCCTACGCTTCCTTGACTCTATCCAATAATGTCGAACAAGGTTCCATTACAAATAATTTTTCCTCAGACCCCTTGGATCCCTTCACTACTATTTACAACTTCTCCATATCTCTTATTAACTCTTCCTGAGTTGTTAATTGAAACAATTTCTCCATTCCTTTCCTGCTCAGAGCGTCGGCAACTACGTTTGCCTTCCCCGGGTGATAAAGAATCTCACAGTCATAATCTTTGATTAATTCTAACCACTTTCTCTGACGCATATTCAACTCCTTCTGTGTGAAGATATATTTCAGACTTTTGTGGTCCGTATATATCTCACATTTCTCTCTGTACAAATAATGTCTCCATATCTTTAACGCAAAAACTATTACCGCTAACTCTAGGTCTTGAGTAGGGTATCATTTTTCGTAATCCTTCAATTGTCGTGACACATACACAATGACTTTGTCATGCTGCATCAGTGTAACGACCACAAAATTCATACAATTTAATTCTCTTCTTTGGTCGTTAATAATACATTCAACCTCTAATTTTATATCATTAAACAATAATACAACCATTGAAATTTGCGGAATAATTAAAATTTTCCAATACAAACTATTCTCATTCCCCAAACCTTTAACCTTTACATCTAAATATCTCAGAAATCGTTTTAATACTACAATAGTTTACATCACAAAACTATATTACAATTCAACATTAATACATTATTCAGAACCCTAAACATTGTTTAAATAATAATAACACAACCAAAGTGTGTAAATCTTCAAGTATCACATAACTTTACCTTGAATCTTGAACCCGTAAAAGTGGTTATTTGCAAGGTTGAGCTCGACAGCCCAACAAAATCTAACAGTTTTTATGCATCACGTAACACATAATAACATGCTCAACATATATCTTATAAACATCAGACTAACATAACATACATGCTATAATTCATATAAAAAGTATAAAGATTGAGTTCCTTACTCAATCAACATGCTTTAGTCAAACAACGTAGTCATAAATTGACTTTAACATTTCATACATTCAACATATATATAACACATCATGCTCTTTGCAGTATAGATTTAAAACAATCAAATTCACATAGCAAATAGGAACTGAAAGACTTGTCTTGATCGTTGTTTACCAATAACAATTTAACAGCTTACAGATATATGTACTTCACGTGCACTACACAATTATATAATCATTCACATTAACTATTAGTCACATAGCAACGCATAGTAGTTGTAATTTAAACTTTACTCTACGTCTCATAACCCTTCCTATCATAAATACACAATGTTCAATTTGATTGTGTTAACTTTCAACTTATATCTCACTGTATTTCATATTTGAAGTTCATTCAAATATTTAAGTATTGCAAGGACTACTTATTGGTTTTATATTAACACTATTCAATACCTTATAATAATCATTTCATTTGGTTAAAACATTTCTTACGTTCATTATCACTTATCACGGCGTTTCGACGTTTATTCGTCACACGCTCAATTTGTCTATCTTGTGTGTGCTTAGTATGAGTATACAACTTATCTAATACATTATTTATTAATGTTAAGCATCACTATACTTCATAATATTCATGTTCTCTAACTTTGTAACGCCCGAGAATTTCAGATTTTGAATGAATTAAATTTTTATTTGATTATGTGAATTAAATGAATTTAATTGAGTTATTATGTGAGTAAGATGTTCGAAGGTTGTTCTATGACCTAGAATGTGTGGATGTGGTTAGTATTCTGGCTTTGTGCTAAGATTAATTTCTATGAATTATCAAAACGAAAATGAAGGTTTTCTGATAATGTTTACGTAAAAATACTATTCATTCGATTTCGTTCGGAGCTAGGGTTTGAAATTTCGAGAAACGTATAATGAAAGAATATGAAGATATTATGGAATATCTAATAATATTTCCATTATGGCAAACGAAGTTTTCGCTTGCGAACGTAAAACCTAAGGGTTTATGAAAGAGGTTTTCGAAAGAGAAATGAAATGCGTATAGTCGTTTCGGATATTATACGTATGAAATACGAGTATTATATTAGTATGAATACGAGTATGGTATGAAGAATAGTACGACGTATAATACGAAGATCGTATGAGTATTAGACGAAGAGAATACGTGAGTTATACATATAGAATATGAGAGAAGTTATAATGGATTATGAGTTGAGTTAAGAATTTGATATAATTTAATTGGACTTGGATTAATAACAAGCCTAATGAATTAAGTATACAAGCCCAAGTTAAGGCCCAACGTTAAGTTATGTCAAGCCCAATCCAAAAAGTAAACCGCGGGTCGAATCGGTGGGTCATGGGATGGGTAAAACCCATGGGTCAACCCATGGGATGATCCAAGAGGGAGTGGGGCGGCCACTTGGTGGTCAAGCAAGGTAGTAAATATGACACCCCCAAATCCCGGTACTTCATTATCTCAAGATTAGGTGTTCACGTAATCAAAACAATTATATTTAACTACCCAATGATAATAAAATTGAATAATAAAAACCTACCCATACATGATTATACTTAAATAAAAATCTTCCAGGTTATCTAACCTTTAATTACAATCATTCGAATGCGGAAATTAAAATATTACATCACATCATTATAAAAAGTCTATAATCATAACGATAAAATAAAATTACAAGTCTTCATCACTTGTACATTTTTCTCTTTCCTTTGCTAGTTGTAGGTTCATTTACCGTGTCAACCTTAGCTGCAATAAGTATATAAATAGGCAAGAGTGAGCAAACAAAGCTCACTTGAAATAAGAATGAATAACTTTACAACATTACAACATTTGCCAAAAATAGGCTCAATAGAACTGAATGATAGGTTTTATTAACATTCTGAAACATACTACTGAGGGTCTAATGTGACAACCAAGATTTTGTAATTAATTTTAATATTTATTGGATTGAATAAATATTTTTCGATGAATTAATTATTAGACTAAATGATTAATTGATGAAGTTGTGATAGATTAATTTAATTATATATTTTACATTTATTAAATTAATGTGGAGAATTTTTATTATTGAAGTATGTGATTATGTGAGCTTATTGTATTAAAAGAAATATTTAATAAGCCTAATGTTATTTTAATTAATTTAATTATTAATTAGAGATTTAAGAATTTGACATTATTAATCAATGAGAATTTGAATTATGTGACTATGTGAATTAATGAGAAATTATTATACTTTATTTAAAATAAATTAAATAAGATATTGATTTATTTTATAAAGGAGTGTGACATTAATTAACATATATGCTAAAGTTTTATTAAATTAAATGGTCTTTGAAACCTATTCTAGCTCGCCAAACATGGCCCTAAAGGGAATTGGGGGCAGTTAACCCATGACTGGGTAACTAACCACCAACACGTCAGTTGTTCCTTATTTAGTTTACGTCTCCTTTCTTTCTTCTTCATTATTTGCCTAAGTCTAGAAAGCGTAACAAAGAGAGATACAGAGAAAGAGTTGAAAATTCAGAGATTGTTAAGAGGATTGTGAGAGTCACCTGCGGGAAAGTTCATCTGGGAATTTGTATGAAGGGAAAAAGAGTGTGCGACAATTGTGGTCAGGAAGGCCACATAGCACCTAACTGTCCTAACCCAAAGAAGGGTGCTTGCTGCACTTGTGGTTCGAAAGACCATCTGGAAAGAGACTGTCCTAAGAAGGGATCAGGAGGGTCAGGATCAGGAGGAAACCGGGGAAATAACAGTGGAAATGCCTTAACTATCACCGGACCAACCGCAACAAACCGACCGACCGCCAGGACTTTCAACATGATGGTGAAGGATGCAGTTCAATCTCGTGATGTGCTGTCAGGTATCATTCCGATCAGTAAAATTAATTCTTATGTTTTATTTGATTCGGGTGCTACTTGTTCCTTTATATCCGATAACTTTGCCAAGAATTTAGATTTGCCTAAGGATGAATTGGATTACCCCGTGAACATAGAAATTGCGAATAGAGAAATAATCCATGTTAAGTACGTACATAAGAACTGTAAAGTGGATATTAAGGGTAATATCATGAACGTAGATCTTATCCCTATTCGACTTGGGGAATTTGACGTTATTTTGGGAATGGACTGGTTATTCAATTACGGGGCTGTAATTGATTGCCAAAAGAAGCGTATTAACCTTATAACTCCATCAAAGGTTGTATTTTATGGTAGCAAGTTACTTGGACAAGCGAGTTATCTGACGATGATGCAGGCCAGGAAGTTGTTAAGACAAGGCTGTGTAGGATACTTAGCTTACATAGTCGATAGTCAAAAAGAGAATCCGATGGTAGAAGAGATACCGGTAGTGAGGGACTTCGTCGACGTATTTCCAAATGATTTTCCAGGACTCCCGCCAGATAGAGAAGTTGATTTCGTGATCGATTTGGCGCTAGGAACCGCTCTAATATCTAAGGCACAATACCGAATAGTACTAATAGAGATGAAAGAATTAATGGTACAACTACAAGAATTACTGGACAAGAAGTACATTCAACTGAGCGTATCGCCGTGGGGAGCGCCGATGTTATTTGTGAAAAAGAAGGACGAATCGATGCGGCTGTGCATTGACTATAGGGAACTGAATAAGGTTACAATTAAGAACAGATATCCATTACCGAGGATCGACGACCTGTTTGATCAATTGAAGTGAGCGAGATACTTTTCCAAGATAGACTTGAGAAGCGGTTATCATTAATTGAAGGTGAGACCAGAAGATGTACCGAAGACAGCGTTTAGAATAAGATATGGTCACTACGAATTTTTAGTAATGTCGTTTGGTCTTACGAGTGCTCCTGCATCATTTATGGGTCTAATGAATGGTGTGTTCAAGCCATTTTTGGAGAAGTTCGTAGTGGTATTTATAGATGACATTTTGGTATATTCAAAAACCAAAGAAGAACACGAAAGGGATTTGAGATTAACGTTGGAAGTATTGAGAAGGGAAAAGTTGTATGCCAAGTTTTCGAAATGCGAATTTTGGATTGAACGAGTGCAATTTCTTGGGCACGTGATTGATAAAAATAGAATCTCGCTAAACCCATCCAAAGTCGAAGCCGTGATTAACTGGGATCAGCCGAGAACGCCGTCAAAAGTAAGAAGTTTTCTTGGATTGGCAGGATATTATAGAAGATTCATTCAAGACTTTTCCAAGATCGCAACTCCGCCAACGAATTTAACTCGATAAGCTATGAAATTTGTTTGGACGGAGAAATATGAGGAAAGCTTTCAAGAATTAAAGAAGAAGTTGAGTACAGCACCTGTGTTGTCTCTTCCGGAAGATACATGAAATTTTGTTGTTTATAGTGATGCGTCGCATAAAGGACTTGGCTGTGTGCTGATGCAAAATGGCAAAGTCATTATATATGCATCACTACAATTGAAGGATTACGAGAAGGGATATTCAACCCATGACTTGGAGTTAGCTGCAGTTGTTTTTGCTTTGAAAATTTGGAGGCACTATCTCTACGGGGAGAAGTGTAAAATATATACGGACCACAAGAGTCTGAAATATATTTTCACATAGAAGAATTTGAATATGCGTCAAAGAAGATGGTTGGAATTAATTAAGGATTATGAATGTGAGATTTTATACCATCCGGGTAAATCAAATGTGGTTGCTGACGCCTTAAGTAGAAAGGGTTGTGAGAAATTGATGATGTTGACTGCTCAGGAGGAGCTAATTGCATAAATAGAGAAATTAGAGTTGGAAGTGAAGTATCCTATGGAGATTGATGAGAAGCTATTTCAGATGCAATCTGGTACAACTCTACTACATAAAGTAATGGAGGCTCAGCTTCAGGATGAAGAATGTAAAAAGGTGACAAAGAAGATATCTGAAGGAACTGAACCGAGATTTAAGATGGATAAGGAATGAATACTGAGATTTGAAAGCAGAATTTGGGTTCCGCCAGTACAAGAAATTAAGGAAGAAATTTTGAGTGAGGCTCATAGTTCACGATATTCGATTCACCCTGGTAGTACCAAGATGTATCAGGATCTTCGACAACATTTCTGGTGGTCGAATTTGAAATGTGATGTTGCAAAATGTGTTTCCTTGTGTCTGACATGTCAGAAAGTGGAAGCAGAACATCAGAGACCGAGTGAATTGCTACAACTGTTGGAGATCCCAGAATGGAAATGGGAACATATTACAATGGACTTCGTGGTTGGCCTTCCAACGACTCAGAAAGGCTACGACGTAGTATGGGTTATCGTTGACCGACTGACAAAATCTGCAAACTTCCTTCCGATCAAAATTAGATTCAACTTAGATCAGTTGGCAAGGTTATACGTAAAAGAGATTGTTTTGAGGTACGAAGTTCCGGTGTCAATTGTTTCTGATAGAGATCCGCGCTTTAAATCGAATTTTTGGAAACGTCTTCTGGAATGCATGGGTATGCAATTACGAATGAGTACAGCATACCACCCTCAAACAGACGGACAGAGTGAAAGAACAATTCAAACGTTAGAAGATATGCTAAGAGCCTGTGTAATGGACTTTAAAGGAAATTGGGATGATCACCTACCTTTAGTTCGGCTACAACAACAGTTACCACGCTAGTATTGGCATGCCGTTTTATGAAGCGTTATATGGCAGAAAGTGCAGAACTCCACTTTTTTGGGATGAAGTTGGTGAAAGACAATTGCTAGGACCAGAATTGGTACAGCAGACAGCAGAAATAGTCAAAGTGATCCGAGCACGGCTGGTAGTAGCTCAAAATAGACAGAAGAAATACGCTGATCCACATCGTAAGAATGTTGAATTTGAACCGGGTAGTTACGTGTTCGTAAAGGTCTCTCCTTGGAAGGGAAAGATCAGGTTTGGAAAGAAAGGAAAATTAAGCCCAAGATTCATTGGACCCTTTGAAGTACTACAAAGAATCGAAGAAGTCGCGTACGAGGTAGCCCTACCTCCAGCACTCGAGAATGTCCACAACGTCTACCATATTTCTGTGTTACGACCCTACAAAGCCGATTACAAGCTCGTGATTGAATATAAACCCCTACATTTCGACAAAGTCTTATCTTACGAAGAAATTCAAGTTCAAATTGTCGACCGAAAAGAACAAGTTCTGAGAAATAAAGTAATACCTTCTATTAAGGTAATTTGGAGGAACCACAACGCTGAAGAAGCTACGTGGAACCTCGAAGAGAATATGATGAAGAATTATCCTCATTTATTTACTTAGATTGTTATAAACGATTCTGGGGACAGAATCTTTGTAAGGGGGGGGGGGAGAATGTAACGGGATGAATTGTTTGAGTTGTGATTCTGAGGACAGAATCCTTTTAAGAGGGGAAAGATGTGACAACCGAGATTTTATAATTAATTTTAATATTTATTGGATTGAATAAATATTTTTTGATGAATTAATTATTAGACTAAATGATTAATTGATGAAGTTGTGATAGATTAATTTAATTATATGTGTTACATTTATTAAATTAATGTGAAGAATTTTTATTATCGAAGTATGTGATTATTTGAGCTTATTGTATTAAAAAATATATTTAATAAGCCTAGTGTTATTTTAATTAATTTAATTATTAATTAGAGATTTAAGAATTTGACATTATTAATCAATGAGAATTTGAATTATGTGGCTATGTGAATTAATGAGAAATTATTATACTTTATTTAAAATAAATTAAATAGGATATTGATTTATTTTATGAAGGAGTGTGATTAATTAAATTATATGATAAAATTTTATTAAATTAAATGGTCTTTGAAACCTATTCTAGCTAGCCAAACATGACCCTAAAGGGAGTTGGGGGCAGTTAACCCATGACTGGGTAACTGACCACCAACATGTCAGTTGTTCCTTATTTAGTTTACGTCTTCTTTCTTTCTTCTTCATTATTTTCCTAAGTCTAGAAAGCGTAACAGAGAGAGATACAGAGAAAGAGTTGAGAATTCAGAGAATGTTAAGAGGATTGTGAGAGTCATCTGAGAAGGAATTCATCTTTCATTAATTCTACGCTTGGGTAATCTCTTCAACCTAATTCCTTTTTATGTCAGTTAGTTTTTTTTTTTGAAAAATGGCTTTCATTTAAGTTTTGTTGAATCTCTGTAAATGGGGAAATTATGTTAGGGATATATGTAATAATTCGAGTAGCATAGAATAATTTATATATATTGTATATGATTCCATATCATAAGTTTCATAATATTATGACTTGTTGTTTCAAAAATTTACAGAGTACGTTATATGGCCATATGGCCCTTGTACGTAATTTTAATATGTCAACCATAAATTTTTATACAAAATTTCCACTTATATGTGACTATGCATTATAAAACGAACAAAATGAAATTTGAATGGTTAGATTTTGTTTTATAACAAATCCATGGTGTTGAATTTTAGGAATTTATGTTCAACACTTCAAGAACAATACAATTTGAATAATTTAATTATGTGATTATGTGTTTTAATGGTTTAAAATCACTCTATAAATTATGGGTATTGATTATATATGAATTCTAACATGTGGGTATGTTTAATTTGGAGAATTAATGATTATGTAATGTTTATTTTGCTGAATTTTGCGTTCTTCACGAACTGGGAATTCTAAGTCTAGAGTGTCGCACCGCGGCGCCAAATCCTAGTTCATTTACCGCGCCGCAGTGCCACCGCGCCAAGTACCAGGCCGCAACGCCAAGACCCAGTACAAAAGTGGCGCCACAACGCCACTTAACAGAATGTCCAGAAATGCATTTTTTTTCAATGTTCAAGTATATAAATGTGTTAGTAACCTAGTCTAATGAATATAAAAACTTGTTAGATATATAATGAGATAGTAAAGTGAGTTTTTACCAAGTCAAGAAGACAATTACATGTCGATTGAATTGTTGATTATATACTTATCTTGTTGTTCGTATAGTGTAATATTACATGAAAACAAGTATGGTAATATGATTAAGTATAGTCTTGAATTCGAGTTAGACAAAGAATAAACGTGTGATGTTTAGTAAGTTATAATTGATTGGTATTGTGAACATAAATGATATGTAGGATTTTAATCAAGGAACGAGTTTACTTAAAGTGTAATCTACGCACGAGGCAAGTTTCCTAACCCTACTTGTTATCATTGTTCAAGTTTATTATTTACCTCGAGTAAATTCTCATTACTATTATTCAAGTTCGAATTATTATATTAAAGGTTGATTATCTTTTCAAAGTATGAATCTGTTATACAATAATTGTTCTATTGTATACTTCTTGAAATTATTATTCAATTTGAATATCATTATTGTTGAACTTTGTTAGACTAGTGAACCCTTATTTGATTCAACTAGTCCATAGTTGATGAACGTTCTAAATTTCAGAACCCTTATTGAATTATCCAAACCAAATTTCCTTTGGTGCGGACTCGAATGTCAAACTGAGATGAACAACCCTACAAAGGGATTTACTTATGTGTTAGCGTTAAGATATTGTGCACAGTATGGTACTAAGGGCCATAGTCTTATGACTGTTAAAGGTTTCCAGTATAACCCTTCTTAACCTAGGACATCGTTTAAGGTCTTATGACCCTCAGAAATCTTTTGATTCTTGTTATTCATTCTTGATTCAAAAGTTTAGCTTTATTTCAGAAGTCTTTGAATCACTCATATTTTATTATACATTGTTATTTCATTATTTTACTTATGGGAAATAGTGCTCACTCTTGCGTTATAATAACATTGCAGTTAAGAACGAAAGAACCGACGAGCCTTCTACTACTAAAGGCAAGGGCAGGGTTAACAAGTGTTGAAGACTTGTAATTATGAAATGTCATATTTATGTGTTAAGACTTGATGTTGTTATGACTTATTAATTGTTTATATTTCTGCACAGATGTTTAGGGTTAGTTTAACCTGGGATTATGTTTATTATTTAGATGTTGTAACCCCATAAGGGGAAGATTTATTTCTATATATTTGTATGGTTTGCATTTATTATGGGTAGATAGATAGATGATATTTGTACAGTGAACACCAAATCCCATGGAATCAAAGTACCTGGATTTAGGGGTGTCACATCTAATGACCACAAACCATGTCCACAGTTATAAGTAATCTTTCAACTTTAACTTTAACAGTCATATGACTATAAGGACTCAACGTACTTAGGGGGATCAGCCCTTCATACAATGTATTGTGCACAACCATTTCAACGCTAAGCGTAAACCTCTAATAAAAGAGTTGTTCATCTCAGTATTTAGAATACAAGTCCGTACTAAAGTAGGTTTGGTTTGGATACATTACAAGGTAATTCAGAATTCAACGGTCATCAACTAAGAATTATTTGAATACAAAAGAACTAACTGTATACTATGGAATAATCATAACTGAATCAATTTTTGTAAATTAATATCATGCCTTAGGAATAATCTAATAGCACAAACATTGAATAATCATAACATACTTTGCTTGAACAATATAAAGTTAAGGTTATTGAGAATTGGATACTAAGCATGCATAATGGATAATAATTTTAACGATAAATTTGTTCAACACTAGAATATTAAAATATAGCGACTCGCATGCTAAATAACAAGTTACATATTAAAGAAACTTGCTCAATGTTAAAATATAAGATTTAGAATATTTGCATCATCATGAACAACTAGATACAAGAACTTACTCGATAATAGACAATCTAGCTCTACGAAAATGTAGGGTTAACAACTTGCGTAATTGTAATTGAATTAAAAGCAATATAGTACTCAACGAAATTAAACTTGCACAACAAATATTAGGTTTAGAGAACTTGCCTTGAGCACAAGCTAAACCTTACAACTCAAATCTCAATACCCTATATATACATCATCATGACATAATTAGTCACCACCAACATTCTATATAAACAAGTATATACCTCATGTAGGTTAGATTTTCAATTCACATAATCGAATTACGTTAATACTAATACTAGTTAACCCTTGATAACATGCTCATTCTTAGTTTAGTACTACTGGAATTATAATTTAACAGTCCTATTATTAACACATAACATTTGTTTTCAAACTTGTGTAAATAAATAAAATGGTCAGACCATTCTGCTAACTCGCGCTGCGGCGCCACAGTTTGCACTGTGGGTCGCCACTGCGGCGCTGAGCTGGCGATGCAGCGCGAGACTCAGGCTAGCAGTTGGTTCTGCGTCGTGGTACTGGCGCTGTGGTGCGGGAATACTACTGCTGGGTTGAGCTGCGGACCCAAACTCCAGACTTCGGTGACCAGCCTCGGCAACAACATAAACAAAAAGCCAATTTGGCCTACAAGCTCCTTTCTAACAAACTAATTAACATGTAATACACAAATAGACTTCATATAAACATAATTTAAATACTCTTAACATGTTATTACTCATATAATAACATAAACAACAACTTTAGAACACCCAATTTCCTTGTTTTTGATAAAAACTCCATTTTTGACATTTTCAGTGAAACTTATCACTATAACTTGTTTTTTCAACCAAAACCATTAATTCAAACTATCATGTTTATGTTTATTCATCTACTTTCAAAATCAATAGTCAATTGTCAATATATATATATATATATATATATATATATATATATATATATATATATTAACAACTAATCAAACCTTAATTTTATTTTAAACTAAGCCATATTCATATATTTTTGCATTAACACAATGTAATATAGTTTTCTTCACAAACTACATACATACATGAATTAATTGATTATATCCATACATAACCTATGAAAAACAGTTTTACAACAAACAATTATCATATAAACTATAAACCACACACAATTTATCCTTCACAAAGCTTTTACATAGAATTTTGGAAGAAGAAGACAACTAAACTTTAAAGAATTTTAAAAAGGGTTTAGATGATACCTTGTATGCTAGAAGATGATAACTTTCTTCCTTTTTTCAACAAAACTTCTTTTCCCCAAATTCTTTTTACAACACTCTCTAAGATTCTCTCAATTTTTTCTCTGTATTCTTCTTCTTCTCCTCCTCTTTCTTCTTCTGAGTCTTTCTCCTAACTCTTTTCTAACTTACGTACTAACCAAAAAGATATAATGTATAATAATAATAATAATATAGGTATTAAGTATAAAATTTTAACTGACATCAGTTATAAATTATTTAAAAATCAAAAGCCATAAGGCTTGTTTGGCTAGCTAACTAAAAATAACCCATTAACTCTTACACTTTGTTCGGTAAACCTAATTAAAATAAATCAATTAATCCCTATACCTTGTTTGGTAAAACAACATTAGATTAAAGACTTAATATGCATTAAGACTTGTTTGGCCAAAACTAAATTAAACTCCTTTAATTTAATTTAATAACTCCTTTATATTAAGGTTATTTGTCACCCTTTTATTTACTTAAATTTTAATAATTAATTTAATTAATTCTAATACTAATTTATTAAATTACTTTAACACATAAATCAATACCACATAATTATAATTTCCATTATAATTATAATTTTATATAACCAACTAACACCTTATTTTAATTACAAATTCCAATTAAAAAATTATAATTCATTTAATCATTATAAGCTCTCTAATTTAATTATTAAATTAAATTAGTATATAATCTCATCACAATTTATATTCTTAACTCCTTAATTATTTACTTAACAAATAATTAACTAAATCAAATCAAATCAACTTGAACAATTATTTAATCAATAATAAACATATCCATTAATTACTTATATAATTCAATAAATATTTAATATTACAATTTAAAATTCTGGAATGTTACATCATTCCCTCCTTACAAGGATTCTGTACTCAGAATCACAACTCAAACAATACATTCGTTACATTCTTCCCTTCTTACAAAGATTTTGTCTTCAAAATCGAAGACACAGATTAAACAAATAACTCAGGGTATTCTTTTATCATTTTATCCTCGAGTTCCCACGTAGCTTCTTCAGCGTTGTGGTTCCTCCATATCACTTTCACAGAAGGTATAACTTTATTTCTGAGCACCTGTTCTTTCCTGTCAACTATCTGAATAGGAATCTCTTCATAGGACAAGTCTTTATCAAACTACAACGGTTCGTACTCAATCACGTGTTTGTAATCGGATTTATACGGCCGTAACACCGAAATGTGAAAAACATTGTGAATGTTTTCTAAATTCGGAGGTAGAGCTACCTCGTAAGCCACTTCTCCCACTTTTCGCAGCACTTAAAAGGGTCCAATAAACCTCAGGCTTAGCTTTCCCTTTTTACCAAAACGAATTTTCCCCTTCCAAGGAGAAACTTTTAGGAATACAAAAGTTCCTACGTCGAATGCATGATCTCGTCTGTGTTGATCAGCATACTTTTTCTATCTGTCTTGGGCTGCTACCAATCTTGTTCTGATGAGTTTCACAATCGCAGCAGTTTGTTGTTCCAGTTCTAGTCCTAACAACTGGCGTTCACCGACTTCATCCCAGCACAGTGGAGTTCTGCACTTTCTGTCGTACAATGCCTCGTAAGGTGGCATGTCGATGCTCGCGTGGTAACTATTATTGTAGGCAAATTCTACCAACGGTAAATGTTCATCCCAGCTTCCTTTGAAATCCACGACGAATGCTCTCAGCATATCTTCCAACGTTTGGATTGTTCATTCGCTTTGCCCGTCGGTTTTGCGGATGGTATGCTATACTCATTCGCAACTGTGTTCCCATACATTCTTGTAGTCTCTTCCAGAAGTTTGATGTGAACCTTGGATCTCTATCTAACACAATTAACATTGGAACTCCATGTCTTGAACGTATCAGTTTTGCTAGTTGATTAAGATTAAATCTAATCTTTATTGTCAAAACGTGTGAAGATTTTGTCAATCTGTCCACTATTACCCATATTGCATCGTATCCTTTCTGAGTCGTTGGAAGACCTAACACAAAATCCATTGTGATATGCTCTCATTTCCATTCAAGTATTTCCAACGGTTGAAGTAAACCACTTGGTCGTTGATGTTCAGCTTTCACCTTCTTACACGTCTGTAACAATTGAGAAATTTATAATTTGCTTTAAATATTTATTGAATTAAATAAATATTTTAAATAATTTATTTAATAAGGAAAATAAATAATTGATAATTATGGTGAATTAATTTAGTAATTAAATTGAACAATGATAATTTTATTGAAGGATTTAATTTAAGAAATAATTAAATTAAATCAATTGTTTAATATATTAAGAAAATAATTAAATTAAATAAATTTTTTAATTTAATGGAAACAAATAAAATAGATAAAGTGATGTTTCTAATTTATAATTAAATTAGATATATATAATTATTTATTAAATTATAATTGTAATGATAATAAGATTTTTATTATTATTAGTATAAATTGTTAAAATGGTTACATGTGTGTCAATTGGAAACTATGTAATATAAATAATATAAAAATAATTTAGTTTGGGGAAAGTTGAGTAGTCAAACAAGGACTTATGACCTTTGGCATTATTCCAACTGACGAGTCTTTTAATTTTTCTAACGTAAGGAACATGGAGAGGCCAGTTATATGGCATACGCGTCTTATTTTTTTCCCCTTAGGCTGGTTAGCATAGAAAGGCAGAGGAAGAGAGAATTTCAAAGAGTTGAGAGTGAGGAATTGAGAGAATAATCTCTGTGAATTTGCCTTAGAGAAGGAAGAGACTCACCATCTTACGCTAGTCTATAATCAAGAGGATTAAAGTATAATTCACTCCTAAATCTCCAAATTTTAGTTTTATGTAAGTTTTCTGTAAATCGGTTTTCATGGATTGTTGTTCAAGCGTTGTGTATATGATATGGGTTATATTATAGAATCTATTTTCGTCATGGATGAGTGATGTATCATTTATCAAATTCGTGAGCAATTGGTTTTAATTAGAAAGGAATTGAAAATTACAGTGTTCATGTTCATATAGTATGGCTTTAGAAAGTAAAAAATTTGATGCTTTATATGTGTGGTAAACTATGATTTGTTATTGGTTTATGCTAGTCTATTAAGTAACACACATAGCGTAATTTGAACGAAGTAATTCAGACAAGAATCGAAGTCACAGTGGTGATTCTGTGGAAGAAGTTCAAAAATGGAATTTTATATGAAAATATGAAATTTTGAGAAATTAAACTAGTTTTAGTTGATGATAAATTGTGTAATTTATTGTAAATGTTAGCAATCATGTTTGTAATAGTCTATACCAATTGTAGATGTTAATTTCACTGTTTGGTGGGTGAAATTCGTGTTAGTTGGGCTAAAAACGGCTACTGTTCACTGCTGAGTCTGCGTCTGTCTGTGCACCAGCGCAGCTGCGTTGGTGCCAAGGCAAAAAACGGCGCAGCTATGCTGGTCCCAAGCCTAAGTGTGGCGCAGCTACGCCACACCCTGAAATGAGATAGTGAGGTCTGCTTGTTTGCAGGTCAGGCTTTTTGGACTTGTGTTAGTTTATTGTGTATCTTAATGATGTTAAAATATGTTATAAGCTATAATAACAGATGTTAATGTGTTGAAATGCAAAGTACAAAGATTTGAAATAATTATTTAAATAAGTTATAAAATGAAACCAAATGAGATGTTTTCGGAAGATAGAGTTGAACGACTAAGTTATGTTGATCAATGTGTAATTTCAGAAGCGTTAAGTATGTTGGGATGAGGGGGTGAAACAACATTGTTGGGACCCGAGTTAGTACGTATGACTACCGAAAAGATCCAAATGATTCGACAACGTATACAAACGGCACAAGATCGACAAAAGAGTTATGCGGATCTTCATCGAAAGGACATGGAATTTAGTATAGGGGATCATGTATTGTTGCGAGTTGCTCCATGTAGGGAAGTTACAAGATTTGGGAAGAGAGGAAATCTCAATCCACGATTTATTGGTCCATTTCAATTCTTGACCGAGTAGGGAAATGTAGCCTATAGACTCGCGTTACCTCCGAGTATGTCTCGTGTTCATAAGTGTTTCACAAATCTGTACTTCGTAAATATGTGAAAGACCCAAACCACGTTATAGAGTTAGAACCGGACGAGATAGCCGAAGACTTAACGTACGAAGAGGTACCTGTCAAGATTTTGGATAGGAAGGAGCATGTCCTACGCACAAAGGTCATACCACAAGTTAAAGTTTGTGGAGGAATCATGCTTTAGAGGAAATGACCTGGGAATTGGAAACGGAAATGAAAGCAAGGTATCCACACCTTTTCGAAACACCAGGTACGTACGTCAATTTTGAGGACGAAATTTCATAAGGAGGGGAGTTTGTAACACCCCAACTATTATAAATGAAAATTAATTTTCTCTATTATTATTTTTAAATAGTAAGGGTTGATTTGATTAATGTGGATAGTTATGGGTAAAATACGCAAATTTTTCAAATAAGCAAGTGGTTATAAAATATTCATTGTTGTCGGATATTCGTACTGTCGGGGAATATTCGTACGACGGCGCAGCCATGTGTGGGCCCCATAACGGAAAGCGATTAGATGAAGAAAACGACAAATATAAGTGTTTAAAAATAACGGCGTAGTTATTACCGTTAATACTGTTAAAATACTCGGTGGTTACCACACAGTAGCACACGGTATTGCACCAATTATTGATTCTTACGTAAGAAGGGCACTACTCAATAATAGTTACAGTAATTTACTGTTCAGTATTTTATTTTATTGATCAATAATTGCTGCATGATATTTTATATTGCTGTTGTTTCAATAATTGTCATTACACAGTAATTTTTCATTATCGAAGCAGTAATTCATATTATCTGAATAATATTATTAGATAACATTATTCTCAATGTCTAGAAAGATCTGTCTAAGGAGAGGTTTGGTCACCTAATTGCGCGCCAGTAAGGAGAAATTCTTATTGGAAAACCCCCCTCTTCCTGAGAATTGCCTGGTTGTCAATTTGTGATTCTGTAATATTATTTGTGAATAATTATTATTGATTCATATGATGAGGAAAATATTGATTTTATGAGGATATAGATGGAGAAAATTTTTAATGTGACAATTGTTGAAAATTGAAATTTTATCTTTTTTTGATAAATAATTATTATATTTTAATAATATAATAATGATGATATTTTTACGAATGAATGTGAGATATATGAGTATATGTGGAGAAGTATTTTTGTTACCAAAAATATTTAAAACATGTTAAACATGTCGGTGGACCCCATTTCTTGACTGAAATTTGATTATAGCTTGTAAAATCGCCCGTTTATGGATTTCGATCAATTTTTGTTGGAATTTGGAAAAACTTTCTTCTGCAAAGTTGTAGAGAATTGAATTTCCTATAAAAAATCGTAAGATTCGAATTTTCTGACAAAAGGATTTTTTTATGCTGAATTATTGAAGTTCCGAAGCTCCGAAATAATTAATTTTTGGAAGTTTAAATTATTTTAAATTAGAAAAACGTCTTTTTGTTGTTAGTCTTGTGTAGTGGGCTGGTTGGTGGCTGATTTGGGAAAATTAAGTGTGCGTTGGAAAAATATATATATATATATATATATATATATATATATATTAATTTATTAAATTTTCTACTTTGGTGTTCTAAGCATTTTCCTATAAATAGGGTGCTTAGGTTAGAATTGAAAATCATACCAGAAACTGAAGTTTTCTCTCTCTATATTATCGAGCGTATTCTTGTGAGTAGTTTGAGTATACTTTGAGTATTGCTATACGGTGCAAGTTCAAGTCATAGCCTATATCCGGTTTTTCAACTAGAAGTACTGTCTTTCGAGGTAAGGGATATTATTTTTTTTCGTAATGATATTATTTCTTCAAATCATTATGCGAAATATTGATCTGAAGTTTTTATCAAATTTGAAACTTTTGGTGTTGGAGTACTATTCACGTATACGGCACTATTCACGTATACGACACTATTCACGAATACGACACTACTCATCGAAAAATGAAAATTTTTCCTTTTTGTCTAAAATATCTATTGTGGATACTAGCTTTGATTGTATCCATATTTTGATCATTCTTAAATTTACACCACTATGATTATTTTGAGGTATTTTTGGACATGGTTAAAAAAAGTACTAATCCTTAATCCTTGTCATTTTGTTTCACTAGATTCGTTTCTTTAAAATATTTTCATCATCCTCAGTCTTAAATGATAATATTATTGAATATCTTTGGCCTGTAGTGCAAAGATGAATGATTTTTGATGAATATCTTTGGCCGTAGTGCAAAGATGAACATATGTTTAGATGAACATGACAACTGATGATACCTTTTCTGTACCCATTGGTTTTCATCCAGCTGAGCGTCGATCAACACTCTGAGAGATTCCATCTCAACTTCTATGGGGAGCACTGCTTCCATCCCATAGGTTAAAGAGTAGGGGGTTGCCCCAGTTGAAGTACGCATGAAGTTCTGTAGGCTACAGAGTAAGAGGCAACAGGTCAGGCCAATCTTTGTGGTTGGCTGACATCTTTTGCATAA